>JAGDQP010034825.1:318-19897 GCA_022664845.1 Lepisma saccharinum | reverse complement strand
TTGTCTTCCCGTTTTCCTCAATCTCCTGAATCTTCTGTGTCAGATATTCTCGCTTTTTGTTTCTGAAAGGGGAAAAAATCGTAAATTTCATTAATTAGATTTTAATTGAATTGTGCGCGTCTGCAGATTTTTTAAAGAATAATTTGAAAAGTACATATTTTCTGTTATTCGTTAAGTATAAGTTTTTAAACTATACATTTTCTTCAACCAAGTTCCTTAAAACTATCAGGAAGACTCTTCGTGAACAACAGTGCTGCCATAAGAGACCCTTGCTGCAACTATCTATAAGTCCATTATTTAGTAATAATGGAATGTTGATTTCAGATATTGTATTGCCTACATACAAATACTAACCACTTTACTTTAATTTCAATTCGTGAATAATACTAACATTTCATGTATAAATACCGCTGATATCTCCCCTTCACCTTTGTGAGAACAACTTCAAGACGAACGAATTTTTTGTGGTGGACAAACACCGTGTGCATGGGTTTTCTCGGGACGCTCCCGTTTCCTCCCACTTTCTTCATTCCACCAATTCATCTCATCATCATCCAAACGGCCTGAGCTATAGTTGTCTAAAGGCCTTAAATTAATTCCAAATTTTAAAAAAAACGAACGAATTTTGCAGCCAGTGGGCATTGTCTTACTCTAAGATACTCTTTGGGATTTAACTGATGTGACTGACGAAGACAAGAGTAAACATACGTCAGAATTGGCAGTACCAACATTCTTATCTGGGACTTCACACTTCAACGGCGAGCACCTCTCCATTCATTGCATGCGAAATCCTGTATACGGGTCAAGAAGAATGCACGTCATCACTATTCAACTTGTCATACTCAAAGCAGTTGAAATTTTTTGTTTTCGATTTTGTACTATTATGATTGTTAAATTTTGTTCGTCTGATTTTTAACCTACATTTTACAGGTTTGCCAGATTCTGTTCATCAATGTATGCGAAGCAGGACATTCATTTTACAGAACTGTAATTATGTAGAAAACGTTCTGCCACAATCTGACATAGCTCCTATTTCTGAGCAGCTTTCGTGACGTGCTCATACGTTTTCCTGTATTTTCATACCATTCCTACCTCTCTTTCCTTACACAGAGGAATTACAAAAATTGCCTTTACGCAACTATCTTCGTCTTGGTCAATTGTCAAAGTTTCATTCTGAGTGAGTAATGGTTTCCGAGCTATTACAACAATCGGGCGCTAGTAGGTCTATTACCTGATTGTAGTGGCGTGCTGACCCGAATGTCTAGAAATAGTATATTTGCAAAATATAATGTTTTATCACTTCATTTAATCATTTCTCTAAATATAATAATTTTTAGCCTATGCAGATAATAATGATCAATATAACAAAAAGAAGAAGCATTAATAAGTTATACTGACGGGAACTGAACCCAGGATTATTGAATCAAAACGTCCACACGCACATCGCATTTTTTAACAAATCGTTCAGCTAAATTCCAGCGTCTTGCCGACTTTTTTTAAAAATAACATTTTCATTAAAATGTTAATTTATATTTTTATGTTCCCCTTACAACTGTGATACTCTTATAACTAAATTAAAACTATACAAATATAAATGTCCAGGCCGGGATTCCTGCAGACGCTGGCCTCCGAACACACAACTACCTCAGTAGGCAACCGCTGGGCTATCGAGAGATTGCTTTCATGTTTCAAATTGGCGACTTACTGTGACTAAAGAATTAGCTACTAGATGCCAGTATGTGTACTGGCAATGGTGGAGGAGGCCAACCCTATAATTTGTTAATATTTTAAACGTAAATCCTTTCCTCATACCACCTCGGGATTCGGTAATTGTGCTGAAGTTGGAGATTCTTTTTACTCTGTTAAAAGAATCTCCTGGATCCAAAAGTAGCTTCGGCCTTAGTCGGATATATTTCGGATAGTTGGACGTTGGATACGATTGGAAGGAATTGGAACGAAATAAATATGTACTTCTACTGCTGCTTTTGTGTGGCATTTGAACCCAATACTTTCCAAGTCAAATCAAACTCGGTAACTGGATTATCATCACATCGTCAAGATCTGCACAAGAGCACCAAGTATAAAGCGTCTGTCACCCAAGAGTCTATCCTAGCTTTTGTTGCCGCGTCTTGTTGCAAGGGGATAGAAAGCCTGCTATGCAACCTGAACAAAGAAGACATTCTGAAACGGAGCCAGGTTCTCCATAAGCTGGCGAGTCAGAACAGATTCTCGAGGTCACCTAAACGGATCTGCAAGTAGTTTGGAAGAAGCTGAAGAATAGCAATGTTGGGAAAGGGTAGGGAATTTCCTTGATGTTGTTAACCTTAATTACACATTCTACCCTGTACTTTGAGAACAGGTTCAGACCTGTGCCAACAACAGAAGAGGAAAAGCTAGGGCGAAGATGTTTTGTACCTTTCATTTCGAATAAATATGTAAATAGTATAATCTCGACAATTATTGGATAGATTATATATAGAAGAAAGCATGTGCACAGAGGTGAATGAAGCGGGGATGTACAAGGCTGGAGTTGATTCGACTCAAAATATCACAACTACCCATGAGTTTGTCATCTGTCTCTAATACGTCTTCCTAGGGAAATGTTGATCGACAGATGGAGGCGCCAACTAGAGAGGAAATTTCAATGGTTTGAGATTCCACATCGAAATATAAGCTCCCGAAGCACTTTAAGTGTACTATTTCAATAACAATCGTAATGTTACTATACAGAAAGTAACTACATATATTGTTGGGGAAATTCTATTTTTCCTCGTTAACAAGCCAGCAGTTTTAGTTTCAAAGTTCCACAAAACAGCAGATGTTTCGAGTCAAAAAGTCGTTGGAGAAGAAGGAAGGGAAAACCTCTAAGGTCCTAAACAACATTGGCGAAACTCGGTGGCTCAGCAAAAATTAATGCCTTCATAGCATTAATAAACACCGAACGAAACCATTACATCCACGTTTTTGAAGTTCTGCACCTCATCCGATACGAGCTCAACACTGATGCAGAAACTTCTTGTAGCCTCTTGAAATAATAGCGTTGATTCGTCACCATAGCAACACCTTTTTTGTTTTTCAATATGTTTTAGATTTCAGGAAGGTTGTACTTTAGACGCGGAAATCGATTTTTTTTTAAAGAAGTCGCCGAGCTGATAAAACTTCGCAGAGAAGTCCAGAATCTGTTCGGAATAGAAGAAAACTAAAAAAAAATCATCCAAAACGAGACCGATTTTGCAGAAAATGAACTTCAGAAGGTAAACAAGATAATTTTGGAGAAACTGCGAAATCGAAACCAACTTTTGCGAGAAGAACAAAAGGAATCATAATGTAGTGCTCACGAAGACGACACTGAACGAAAACACTGAGATGTCGGCCTTACGGAAGTTCCGTGTAGAAGTGTATCGGACAAATTGAGCACGGACCTAGGTGATCGATTTGCTGAAGATATTCCTTGACTTGGCGTCAAAGTACACTCGCTAGTTCCTAGAAATACTGGAAGATCATTGAAAGTAAGCGTGAATTTCCTGCAAGAAAAAATCGGGGTCGAGAACTATGTGGTCTAAGAGGAATTGACGTGTTTCACTTGAACTTATATGCATCTAGAAATATTGTTCAAGAGAATCTTCAGTCTCGAGCAGTGGAATAAGAAAGATCCGATTTTGACGATTTATTTGACAAAGAAGCTGGCGATGGTGATAATGACATTGCATTGCAAACTGAAGAACCTACAGAAGCTGCTGGTGTTGGTAACCAGAAATTAAGGAAATGTAACGAATGTGCTGATTTCGCTCTTCTTGTTTTCCACAAAGGCAACTCTCATCGTACACAAATCTCTATCAGACATGTATAAGTATGCAACTCATTCTTCTAGCCAGGTTTCCTGTAAATGCTGTTTCACCAAGCTAAAAACCACCAAATCTCAGCTTCGTACAAATATGGGCTAAAAGCTTCTTTAAGCTCTAATGTTAATTTTTCATTGAAACAGATCGTATCGCCTCGAATATTGAGGAAATCGTGGACAGGTTTGCTCGTAAAAGTAAAGAGGTTTCTGATTCGTTAAATTTTAAGGAATGAAAACTTTTGAAAAAGTAGACTTTTAACTCAAAAGCACACGGAACGATAGTTAGTTTTTAGTACAGTATTTCAAAGTTTAAAATAATGTTCTGTTCTTCTCAATGAAAAAATAGAAAAATTATAAAAGAAAATTAAAATGTGTCGCCTATAATATAGAAGTTTCCTTTTGAACTTTTAGTAGCGGGATGGTCCATTTTGCAGAACTGCACAATTCAAATTTGAGCTGTGACCAGATAGCGGACCTGCTTTCAGGGTCCCCGTCTGCCACTGCCTGATTGTTTTCTTTTCATTTGATGGCGGCTTTGTAAGTATTATTATTATTACGGTATTATTCATGCTTAATTCTCTCTTTTCCACATACGAGCAAAAGTGCTTTCCAAGTAGTTATCGTTTGAGGCAAGAGACATTACCGACGGGCATGTTCCTCAACATAGCAAGTCTGACAACCCTGTCCTAGCTTTCATCAACACAATATTGGTCTGATCAATGCCTATTTAGTTTGCAGAGAATGGGAAATGTTTCTTGAATGTCTGTCAACTGCTATTTACTGTCAAGATGTGGAACCATGCACAATTTCCCTCCATCTTGCGTGTGTATGAGATATCGATTTCTGACTCCCGAATTATTGTTGCCTACCAGCATGTCGCTCCAAAAACGCGTTTTGAGATACATTTTCTAGCAAAAATATTCGGGAATTCCTAATGTTATATGGTGATTCCCATGCGTACTGCTTGTCCACTTGTGCAATATACATTTCTGGATAGAGAAGGTTTGACTTCTGTGACGATTCCCTGAACCGCCAGCTTTGTAGTTTTTGGTATTCGAAATACACCGCTCTGAATTTAATTTCCTAACGCTTTGCTCTAATTTCAACACTATACACTTTCTCGCGTATGTTCATATGAACTTTTTTTTTTCTTGTTTCGATGTCAGGATTTACCTCTCGGAGTTTGTCCACATCTTTTGGAACCATTGTATAGAAACGAAATATTCATACACGAAGTACGGATTAATACACGAGAATCAAAGTGTGTGTAATTACTAACTTCCCAAATAGGAATTACCTATCTTTGCTATACTTACATTTTCTATATTTTAACACTTATTTGTTGTTGTTGTTGTTTTAATAATTTATCTATCAGGACTTTTTCTTTTACCTGGTAAAGGAAGTGCTGCCATGTATCTGAAGAAAAGTTCCACGCAGAGCGAGAAAGATATACTGCTCCCGATTGCTGAGGGATGCAAGAGTTTCATGAACCACTGTTGTGTCTGCGTAATGTTTAACGTAAGTAATCCTCCTGGTAAACTTGAAAGACACACCAAACTAAATCTCTTCAGAAGAGTTTTCCTTCACTCAAGACTTTTTGGGTAAAAACTGGTTCTGGAGTGATGTGGGAGAGCAGGAGATTAGTAAAGTCTTAACCCAAACTTTATAAGTGTGTGTATTATGCGTGTGGTGCATGTAAGCTGCGTTACACAATGTACGTACAACGTGCTTTTTTCTTCTCTCTCTTTTTTTTTTGAGAAGTGAGGAAGAAATCTGTCCCAGGCAAAGAAACAACACTAAGACCTTCTCGTAACTTTGGTCAAACGTTTGTGTTGATGTTAGCCGATGCGTTATGGACATAATGTTTTAATAAGATTTTGAGTACGTGCTTTAAGATGACAACGACGGTTAATAGAGTTTCTGTTTCCACAAACACGAATATTGACTTTCGGTTTAAGAGTGTTTCCATGCACCTGAAGCTGTGTCCTTTGGGGAATGGTTTGTGAGAAGAATGTTTGAGTTACGATATTAACATTTTTGTTATTGTTTTTCTTATTAGCATTACAGCTTTGTTTTGATAACTAGCCAGTTTCTATCATGCTCTAAAAAGCTATCAAAAGCTAAAGCACTTGATGTTTGGAGGGGGTATATATATATATATATATATATATATATATATATATATATATATGTGTGTGTGTGTGTGTGTGTGTGTGTGTGTATGTATAGGAGCTCAAAGAGACTACGTCTTCCATAGCTGTTAACAATGATAATATAGTTTTATATTTTAAGTGTACATTACGTTATTATAATATATTATCAAGCTAATACTTTCAGTATGGAAGTGTAGAGTGAACTTAATAACCAAAGAATGAATCTAGTCCTGAAATGAACACAGTGTTTGTCATTGTGTATTATGAAAATAATTGACTAAAAGCTGTAAAAAGATGTATCTAGTGTTTTCTTTTTTGCTGCTCTATGTGCATAAAGAGATGGTGGTTGAATTTAGAACTTAAGATGCAAACGCATAGAAACGATTAGTATTGCGTTTATTGACATACAATTACCGTTCGCCTTGTGGAAATGTCAACATGTGTTGCTGTAAACTAGCAATTTCCAAGGCTAGATGCTAGTATAGATGAAATATTTATAGATGGCGAATCCCATTCTTCTTTCCTTTCCTGCCACCTGGTGTCAGTACAGTCAAAGTAGGAATGAAATAATGCTAGTATGCGAGGATTGTTCCTACGTTCAATTTAGAAACTGTGAAATAGAAAGGAGCGCAAATTGAGTGTTCTGATACTTCCCATTACGGGTCAGCAATAAATTAAAAGTGTAGGTTTTGCGCATGACTTAGAAACACTCCTAGTTCGACTGAAGTGACACCAGGTGGCATGAAAGAAGAGGAGAGAATAAGATTCGCAGTCTATAAATATTTCCTCTATGACTCATTTAAAAATTAATTACTTTTTAATGATCCTGCATGACTATTTTTAAATCTAATGTAATATCTTATAAATATTCTACAATCTTATAAGGGATTATGAGAAGGTCGTATTGTTATATGAGACATACAAGAAAACAGTGTAGTTGTTCCAATATGTGAAAATGTAATAGCTACGGACGACCCCAGATGCGGATCTAATCACTCCTCTGACTTAAGCAAACATTTGAATTGAGAAAAACTAAAAGAAAACTATTTTTATCTAGATCCAAAGTCTTGCTGTCAAGCAGCTGGCTGGGAAGATTATAATCTTATAATTTTATCGTTATTTGACACAAAGTCTTGTTGCTCTATTGAATTAATGATTAGTGTATTGTCTTAGTATTAACATACTATTCCTTTCTTTAATATAATACAAACCCTTGAGTAATCAACTTTACCGTTAGGTTTAAATACACAGGATGTCCATAAAGACTGTCTAAATTTCATGGACACTCTATATAGTAGAAGACAGACCAATTATCGCTTCTCATGTCTATCATTCTAAGATGATTCAATTTTAGAAGACCTAATGGGCCTTTAAAAGTAAAATAAAATTTGAAAAATAAGTATCAATTCATAATGTTTCTTGCACAGGTAAAGATATTTTCTTTTATCTATGATCAACATATCCTATAAGAGTCAGCAACTTACTTCATCTTTCAGCCCGAACCAGCATAAGATATCTTCCATAATATAACAATTTAATTCAAACTTAGGTGCCTTGTTACTCAATTCACGCACAAAAGTAGCAAACAGCAAAGTAAGCAAAAAGTTGTCATACTTTATCGTTTTCTTGTCTCTTTTTCATCTTTCTGTTGTAAACAGTGAGTTGGAAGGCGTGTCGATGACAACATCAACACTCAACAGTTATTATTTTGCTTTGATGCAACAATGAAGATTGAAAACAATTTGTAAACAGCATCACAATGACTGGAATGTGTCTCGATTGTGATCACTGCCTCCCACGAGAGCTCTTTTAATATAACTGGATATTGTTATAATGATTCTTTGAGAGTTTAACGTGTTTTGTGCTTGTTATTTGTCTTCTAAGATTTGCTTACCCTGCACTCCTCCTCTTTTCAACCAGTAACAAAACCAAGCAACCAGCTTATTCTTCATAAAATTGGGCAGTTGAACAGCAACCAGAAAAAGTTTAAAGGCGAAAGCATGACAGGCAACAAACAGCAACTGAATACGAAGACCAAAACAAAAATCAGAAAATAACAGTGTTGCTCTTTCGACAAATTATCTGCTAAAATTTTAACATTTTGTGGTGCAAGTTAGTATATTCTGGAGAAGTACTATTGTTAGATTCCGCCATGGTCTCTAAGCCAGTGTATACACTTGTGACTTCGGAACAAGGTCAGTCCGTACAAGTGACTGGACGGGAAAACACTGAAGTCCCGTAGCTCAGGATATCTCCACTCTGAGGGGATGACATCACAGAGCATTGAACTCCTGAGCCTGCTGGCTACTGCCTAGCTTGTAAATTGACTTACTTACGTCTCTACCACTGTTTAATGGACAGTGGGACTGTTTTTATTTATAAGGACTGATATTCCTTAATTAATTCTAACATTCAAGACAGCTACAAAAACGTACTGACAAGACAGTTGTTAAGGAAATGGATAGATCACCTTTGTTGTAATTAAAGTATGCAAGTTTCCGCTTCAAAAGAAGGCTCATTTAACGTATTTGAACCACAGATTTATGGCTTACGTGTCAGAAGATCAAGTTCTATTGCTAGACCTTTCGTAAAAACAAAGAAGTACATTAGACAAATAAGACTTTACCGTTATTTTCAAATATTCAACTCATTTATTATTATTATTGAATTATAGAAAGTATTCTTTTCAGATTCCCATGCATGCATTTCCAGTTTCCAAAATAGAAATAAACCTTCTCGATAAAATTAATCCGAAGAAAGTGTGTTGTGTCAGAAAGTGAGATAATACTCGCCCCACCATAATATCTCACGTACTTCAAATTTAACCTATCGGTCCAGTAACCACGGAAATGTAGAAATAGAATTTTTTTTTTTTAAGTTACTGTTTGAAGTAAATGAAGAATTATATAGTGTTAACGAAGTGATGGCGTGAGAATGTTCTTGTCATTTATCATCTGAAAGCAGTGGTTCTGAAAGTAGTTTGCGACTCTGTGTCACACCTATATTAGCTGATATTGTGTGATTTTGTATATTCTTTATGCCTTTGTTTTGTTCAACTTGAAACAAAGAAATATGTTACAGCTCCGATGGACTAAGCAAATGACTCGCACAAATGAAGGGTGTGAGGCAAAAACATGGTAACCTACAAATGTTTATTTTTTTAGTTATTCAGCACCCGATGGATAGGAATCATACCGCGTCGTTTAATGTTGTCCGACTTCAAATTGTGCTCCAGAGATGGCAGCAATATTTACTTATGGTAAGCCTATTGTAACATTTTGGGATTCATAAAATGGTAACCAACAATTAAGATGGCGGGAAACGAGGAGCAGTATATCAGCTTGCCACTAAAAAGGAAAAGAATTTGTAAATTAAACATTTCTTACAGCGAGTTCAGTGAAAAGATTTATTCTTGAGTGACTTAGGTAGCGAATATTATGGTATAAATAATAAAACATGGTAACCCAGACAGCAGCATGAAAAATAGAAACTCGTTATTTTGATTTGGTACAATTATTTTAAGCCTTTATGTATAGCTTTACGTGAAAAATCAGCTTTCAGCCAATGAAAATTACTTGTGCAGCAGTAAAAATCGAATTTCTTAAAAGTTTAACATTGTGGGTTACCATGTTCTTGCTTCACACCCTTCAAATATTTATTACAATAAAATTTGAACTGTAGGTTATAGCTCTATGCATGCTGAATTTGTGAGACACAGAATAGACTACTGAAAAGCATAATAGACTACGGACATAGTCAGCTAACAAAGAACACTCGCCAGGTGTCAGAGCCCGATTTTGATGAAAATTCGTATGTAGATACAATGCCTAGATAAACCTTCACAGCCAAAATTATAGGTGCTGTCGTCAATAAATAACCAGAAAGATGGAACGTAGAGAGCAAGTAAATCGAATACAGAGTACGGAAAACGCCTTTTCTTTTATAAACTGTTACATATATTGACAGCAAATAGCTATTAATTGATACTGGACAGCAGGTGATACATGCTGAATGGTATGTCGACAATGACCGCCATTTTGAAAACGGCCATCTTGACTATGCTTCAAATTTTTTAAATAGTAAGTGGTTCTTGTGATATATTAATCTGTGTTGGAATGTTCCAAGAACCCCAATGACGAAGTCAAATTTGGCATAAATCTAATCCTTTACGACAAAATGACACGCAAGATTGACCTGGAGAATGTGTGAGCCGAATGATGAAAAATCATTTTTTGTTGAAACAGTTGAAGGAACGAAAACCAAACGGCTACATAAGAGGTAGCATTATGTTGGAAAATATTATCCTCATGGCCGCAACATGAAGTGCAGCACTATAAAGTTTTAAATACACTAGCAGAAGATGAAGTCCCAATTTTAAGAAGGCGTAATGTTAGGTGAAAGTGATCTTCTCCAGATCAATTTCATGTGTCATTTTTTCGTACAGGATTAGAGTTATGCCAAAACTGACTTCATCATTGGGTTTCTTGGAACATTTTAGCACAGACTGATATATCACATGACCCACTTACTATTTAAAAATTTTGAAGCATAGTCATGATGGCGGTCATTGATGTCATACCACTCAGTATGTATCACCTAGTGTTCAATATCCATTAATTGCCATTTGCTTTCAATATACGTAACAGTTTATAAGACGGTTTTCTTACTCTGTATTCGATTTACTTGCTTTCTACATTCCATCTTTCTCGGGTTCCTCTGTCGTTATTTGTTGACGACAGCACCTATAATTTTGGCTGTGAAGATTTACCTAGGCACTGTATCTACATACGAATTTTCATCATAATCGGGCTCTTACATCGGGCGGGTGTCTTTTGTACCAATAGCAAACGAATTTGAATATAAGATTTACAGTAAAAAATACAATAAAATGATTTTTTTCGGTATTCTATGCAGAAAGACGTGCCGAATAACATATCAAAAGTTTACACAGTTTGGGGACCGGGAACCAGCCGCTATTTTGAAAAACTGGCACAAAAAAAGTCTGCATTTATCTCACAAAAGGTGGCCCGTACAGAAAATTTGCAAGAGTACAAAATGAAAGATCATATTTTTTCTTACCATTTTTCGTCTAGAACGAACGGTTACAAAGTTATTACCGGTTTCAAAGTTATACATTTCAACCCTAACAAATTAAAAAAAAAGGTTAGAACAGAGATATTTTAATTTCGGGGTGTGGGGAAAGTCTGAAAACATCCTGGTAAATCGAAAATGGCTGGATAGAGTGAGACCAAATCATTGGGGACATTTAAAGCAGTGAGCGCTGAGTGAATTTGTCCTTTGAATGCCACTGACTGTTTCCGGCTCACTCTGAGCCGCAGCCATTTTTTCGAGCCAAGGAATCTCACGCTCTATTTGAGACGGGAGTGCTAGTATAGACAAAATGGCTTCCCAAGCAGAAAGTTTCAGCGTTACGTACGAGTATAATAATACGTACTGTGAAATATCAGGAAGTCATCAGCTGCACTTCCTGCTTTAGAATAGTATGATATTAGAAAAACATATTAGTTGTATTAAATACATTTCATCTAACTTATGGTGCGCTAGAGATGCATATACATATATATATCGTTGTGTGTTTGCTTGCACCGAAATACGGCACTGGGAGACGAGAGAGCTGAATCGCTACTTTCATATAAAGATCACTCTGGCGTTAGGAACAAAACCATTTTCATGCAGTATTAAGAGTTTAAAATAAATATATATTTCGTACAAATTAATTTGGCCAGGTTGGTAGTCACGTTTCCGCTCTCAAATTGGGATTCGAAACTGCAAATTATATTTAAAGTTTTAGGTAGCAATTACATAAGCTACTATGGTTATGGTGCACTTTATGACAGCTAGCTTTTCTGTCCTATGTACCGTACGCTTTAATATGAATACCTAGCGACAACCAGCAGTCCAAAAACTGCCAGTAAAAGGAGAAGGCTCTAGAACGCTGGCCCGGTTGCAGGAGTATCATATATAGAGAATAATATCACTTCTTTTGAAAGAAAAAGGAACACTTTCTTGACTTGGACACTTGAAACTGGAGGGGTCAGTGTTCTAGAACCTTGCCGTCAAAGTTTGAAATATCACCCAAATTCTTCTCTTTCTAGTCTAATGTGAGTAAAGTACAAAATTCCACGTATGTGTCAGGGGCTGCGCAAGGTGTTACTCCGTGTAATTTAGTTAAGCATTTTCTTAATCTCAAAATGTACAAGTAATCCGAAATTCATATTAATATAACTTCACGTTACTAATTATGAACAAATAAATGCATTTTTGCATAAGATAAAGACTGAACTCACTATTATTAGTAGCCCTAATCGTCCACTTTTACATTTGAAAGGTGTGGGTCTAGTAATGGGCCACGCCTGCTCAATACTGTTGGAATAAAGAAATTAATGCTTTTAGGGAAAAGATGGTAGCAGAAATGTCCTGTGGATTCACCTTTTCCCCACACTAGTTTATTTTAGTTCTTGATCCACAGGATCCAGTTGTGAACCATATTTGCATATTTACATTCCTTGGCATATTTACAAGTACATTTACAACTTCCTGGCACGCCATGTTTACCTCTCTTTGCGCTGTACGATATTCTGTTGTTCGTCGAAATTCACCCATGCGCTTTATAATATTCAGCTGTTCGTTGAGCATAAACCTTAACTGTCATCCGAAGGATTTCCGATCCCAGACGCTCACTAAGCGCTCAGTCCTAAATGAGCCGCTCAGTTCTTTGAATGCAGTCATTGATTGGGGAGACAAGCTTCATGGCGGCCATCTTGGATTCGTGTCGAGAATGTTTAAATAAAAGACACCATGTGACATATTGTTTTAGGCTAGCTCGTTCCCAGAATTTAAAAAGTGAAGTCTGTTTTTATAACGGTCATATTTCTGAATTTAATTTGATTTAATTCTTATTTTATGAGCTGAACGGCGGACAGGGCCTACGCTTAGTTACGATTCTGAGAGATTGTGTTCTCCGGCGACCACTCTTTCGGGAAATGGAAATGGATTTAAAAGTAGCAATAAGGTATATTCATTTGTTCAAAGATGCCCTCTCTAAATTACATTTTGTGAAATGCAACTAAACAAACCAACAAACTAGGCATCAAAGGTACTGTTTATCATCAATATTCATGACAGAAATAAAACCGAATTCTGATATATTCAAAGTAGGCCGTCTTTGCATAGCCCCTTTTGTGTACTTTCTAAATAATAAAGTATTTACTAAAGATTGCTACAGAAATATGATAATAAAATTACACAGGCTTATCTGCGTTTGAAAGAGCGGACGAAATCTATAATATATCGCAACTGGCACAGCCTATCTGTCTTAACAAAGTATTAACTAAACATTGCTATAGAAATAATATCATGAGATTACATAATCAGGAGATAACCTTGTTTGTAAGCAGCGGATGAAACCTACAATATGTCATTGTTAGCGAAGCCTATTATTGATTTCTAATACAAACACTACATTTACATCATATATCCGAAACAGTCCTCATGAACCCACAGTTGACAATTTTTGCACTGAAACTAATATTTCCGTCTATCTATTTATAATAATATCCATCACACTTTTCTCAGAAATCTGAAACTCTTTTTGCGAGTGACTTCTTTCCTAATTCCAATCTCCGATTGTTATTCGGACTTCTTTCCTTTCCTTTCATCACAGATGTATTCTTTTCATGCCATGTTCTCCAGTGAGGTTAAAGACATACTAATTTTCACATTTCTTGAAACTGAAGACACCGACACTAATTCTAATGGCTACAGTAATTTCCCATATTGATTTATAATGATTTTCCATGTGATAAGCATGTGCTATCTTACACCTATCATATCCTTCACAGGCAGGGCCATCTTACCCCAACATGCACCCGCAATTGAAGTCGCTACTGACCCTGATGTGTGTACAGCCTCTGCCGGAAACTGTAGTGGTATCGAATACCATGATTCTAGTAAAGTGTTTCAAGATTACCAAAGTACTGTTTCTCACAAGAAATTGATTTTATATCAGACCAAAAATTCATTTTATTTTACACATGCCTTGGGATTTGTGAACAATGTGTCCTTCTCACGTGACACAGCAACTTCCTCTCTTCCACTCACTTCCAGTAGAGACACCTGGTGCTAAAATCGTCAAATACAGTAACATCAACACTGTCACTCATGAGTAAAAGTACCGTAAGTGATGAGGGCCATTTTTGAACAAATGACTAGTATTTCATCAAGTGCCAAGTGAAACGGACATTACCTACCTTCTCTGGCAACCCTCAACCAGGATCCCCAGCAGCAGAATTCGAATTTGCTTACATTTTCAATGCTGATCCAAAGGTACGAGACCTTTGAAATAAGTCCACACGAACTAAGTAATTTATTTAATACATAGAATGTCTGGGGATTATAGTGGTGACAGGTCAAACTACACAAGCCGAATAGCAATTTGATTTAAATTGTACTGGATTGAAATTTATATGGTCTTTTTCTAAAATATACTCAAATATTACTTTAGGTCTCTGTTAGAAAAATGTTTAACGCTTTCGATTCCTGATAGAAGTTTTCAAATTGTCCGATGTCAACCCAACATTGTGAAATCAAATAGAATCTACTTCAACTGAGAAACAAAACATTCTGATCTTGATAGTAAAAACAGACGATGAAATTCAAAGCTTTAACCACACATCACACAATAGAAAGCTCCTTTGTCTTTGACTAGTGAGATCGGGTTTACTTTAGTACTGTGGATACATGTTAACATCAGAGCACAGAGATATATAAAAAAAAAGATTTCTTTGAATTCTTAAGATAACTAGAACGAAATCAGTCAGTAAACACAAGATGTTATTATAAATACAAAATAAAATCTACTTCAAGACGTTGCAAGAATAATTTTAATAGGGATGTTTTCTACAGGCCTAATTTTTTTCTGGATTGAAACTGTGTTGTTTGGTACTGAGAAAGGACTCACACAGCTTCAAGATGAAACACACGTTTGAATATTACCTCTGCATATGCGTTATATCAGAAAGTATTTTCGGTGGCGTTATAAATGAAGGCCATTTTCCTTACAGATATATTTAATCTGTTACCCTTCACAATACATATAAATAAGGTTTCATTAATACAGATGGATATCATTCATCATCACTAGCATTCTGCCGTTAGCGACAGGGTTTTTAATATCTCTGCTTGTACTATCTCTTCCATACACTGGAAATGGTGAAATATATTATGTTTACCTTCTGTGCATAAATTAACAGTTGTTGAAATTAAACTTAACCAATTAAAGTTAAATACAGAATTGTAAATAAGCATGTTTGAAATGACGATAATACTGATATTAACTACAGTAACAAACTATTATGGTTTCATTTACCAATCGAGAGAACATTGTAAACCCAAGTTGAATGCATAAAGAAGGTCTGGTCTGTTCTACGAGAAGTAAGAACATCTGTTTGATTCTTGATTAACAAATTATTTGCAAACTTTTTCCTGATAAATATTACAACTTAGACGTTAATAACTTATCATCGGGTCGTTTGGGGTGCTCCCGACAGTTGAAGAATTTCGACACTTCTAAGCTTGCAACGCTGTAGATTGCACAATAGTCAGCTGAGCTTGTTATGTAAATACTGGTAATAGTGATGGAATACACTTCGTGGTGTACTGAATCTCTGCCCTGATTTATAAGTTTGGTTGTATTTGTGAAGGACCAGAATCATATTTCTAAGGTAATTTGTCCAGAAAAAGTGACCAAAATGACCCTGTTCTAAAATAGAAGATTCAGTTCTTAAGTTTTTATGAACGAGACTGTTGATTATGGAGTTCGAGGTCATTGCACACTATCAAAGAGTACAAACTCATGCAAAGGACACAAACTGTGGTGTGCACAGGTAGTTTCGTTTCTTTTAGTCAATGGTACAACATACAAGAATTGATATATTTATAATATTAGGCGTTTGGGGGCAATTCCGACATTACGTTGTAGGGTACTTCCGACACCTTCACCAATAGTATATTTCTATACTTTCTTCGCAAATATCTATGTGACGCTATTCGTGTAAATTGCAAAGATATCCACAGCAAACATTGCTCGTAACTACTCCTGAAGACTTCGAAAGACACTAGGAACAAAGAAACCATGGTTTCAGCTTTTGATGCAGTGATAAATAGGATGAGTCATTGAATATTTCCATATGATGTTATATTTAAGATTTCTGATATGAGCAATTTCCTATTTATAAGGATTTTCCCTTATGAATAATATTCGATTGTAGCTACTCTTCTAGGTTTATCTTGATTTAAGAGAAAAACGGGTGGAATTGAAATGAAAGGTTTGGCTATTTTAAATAAAACTTTCAACTCACGGTGATTCCACCACACATTACACAGTACAAATGTTTTTGCCATTTCGCGCCACAAACAGCATTGCAATGATTCCTACTTGAACTAAATCGGGTGATATCTAGGTAAACCGGGTGGTATGGTAACACTATACTCTTCGATATGAGTGATATGCAATTTCTAACAATACTTCGGTGTAAATGATATTAGATATCCAATGATTCTTCAAAATGAACGATTAAAGAGTCCCAAAGGTTTTTTTTCTTTTGTTAGGTATGCATCAGGATCTCAGCTGAAGTTATGGTACACCGAGCATCCATTACTAATCAAAATACAAGCGGTAATAGATTTGACTAATATTTTCCATCATGTAAGTAACTCTCTCATTGGATATATTTTTGCCGTGAAATCTTTGTTAATAGTTAACATGAAGAATATAAGACTTCAATATTATCCAATGTAAATTATAACTAGCAGGGATTTAAATTTGAATTACATTTACGCCATTTAGACACCTTTGTTCATACCCGGACGGATGTGAGGTGGTCCGGTATAAGTATCATATGACTGCAGAAAACCTGTTAGGATGACTGGTCACAGGATTCGAACCCAAAGCCTTCCGAATCCGACCTAAAGCTCTATCACAGACGTTTGGTGTAAGTAGCATGGAGGAAAAAATATGTTGCCAAACCGAGCATGTAAACTATTCCGTGCTGGTAGCGTAGTCAAAGAGTTAGTAATCGCTCCGATTCGGTTGTTGAAAGAACCTTCATTAAAATTATAGAACTGATTACCTTGCTTCCCAGATTTGACGCCCGTAGGCAAAGTTAATCCATGGTGGTTTAAAATTGCCTTGCTATGGGATGGCGATTACTTGTTAAGAACGGGAATTTGAATTCACAGTTTAAAGTGAATTCCGAACCACTAGAAAGTAAAATACCTGTGCTACTTCCACACATTTTTAGTGCACGTAATTATTGTTCAAGGATGACTTTCATTCTTATGAGTTAATGTTTTAACACAACGTTGGTCTTGAATTGGGAAGAAATACAGAAGAAATTACGTCACTGAAACTATTTTAATGTATTTTCAATTTTCAGACAACATTCGATTTTTAATGTATACCATATTATTTACAATTTCGCATCATATCAGTAAGACAGTTAGAATCTATGAAAGCTGAATGAAGTGAACTACAATGCTCCATCTATAAAAATTCAGGAAAAAAAATGACTTAGTTTTGTTTTTCTAAATAGATTTCCTATATTATTGTGTGTTAACTAAAACTTTTCTGTTTAGTTTTTCTTGCAGAAACATGCACGAAATAGAATCATTTAGAAATGAGATGTTTATAGTTAACAATCTAACCTCTCTGCAATTTTCATTAAAATTACTTTTGTATAACACTCCTATAAAAGTAAGGTTATTGACGTTTGAAAGCACGAAAGCCGTTAATGGGGTCTATGAAGCAAGGCAAATGATCTGGTAACTTATATGCTGGAATTGAGTTCGTTTGAAAGCTTGGAATCTCCTATAACTCATTTCCAAGAAGTCTGTGAATATCATTTTGTATTTGAGAGAGTAAACAAGTCTTCAGAAGGAAAATAAGTTCTTTCAAAGAATCAAAGCTGGTAACACTGAGCCCTCACGGCAAACAACCGGCAAGAGAAAAGGTTT
The DNA here is from genome assembly GCA_022664845.1 of Lepisma saccharinum. Lineage (NCBI taxonomy): Eukaryota > Metazoa > Arthropoda > Insecta > Zygentoma > Lepismatidae > Lepisma > Lepisma saccharinum. The sequence goes on along the minus strand of JAGDQP010034825.1, from coordinate 1,870 downwards.
GGCTCCCAATGGGCATTTGCAACAATTGAATTGTTTGTTATTCTTTGTTGGCGTTGAGCCACACCTACTAACTATTCACTTCTGTTGACTTTTGTTAAGATATAAAGAAAAAATTGCTGGCAATTAGACACAATAACTTGAAGACTGCTTTGGAGTCAGGACTTTTTTTTTGTCAATTCTAGGAAGAACTCCGCGATTTTTTTTTTATTTGTTATAAAATAACAGATCTGAGTCGCAAATTATCATTTACGAGAATGCCGGAAACAGAACACAAACTTCTACTAATACATTCAAAATTTCCATCGATTTTATACTCATTTCTTACACGTTATTAAGGCAGTAAACAATTCTTGAGTTTTTACGAACTCCACAATATTGTTGAACCAATCCTACTGGTTATGCAGGGTTATACGGGGCACGAGAGATAATAGATATGGAGCAAGTGAATGTGCCTTTCTGTCATCATCTCATTATTAGCTTCAAGAAAATTATTCTGACAGTTGACTGAAAGCGAAGGTTGAATTCTTGATTTATTTCGATGTTTTCCGTTTTCTCATCAGTGGCGGATCGTGACACAAATAATAGGTGAAGTACTACCAAAATGTTCATTAATCAACACGTTCCTAGTATCCTTGTTCGTTAATATTTATTCTGGAATTTCTGGACTTAGACAGGGTATTGATATCCGATCTTAGATGTTGATGAATGACTTTCTAGCCCAATTATTAGTTATTAATGCCTATTTAGTTAATGCATATAAAAATCAGAAGTGAAGCTGAACTTCAACAACTTCACCTGATGAGCCGCCACTGTTTATCATGCTCTTAAGAATGTTCATCCCTATTCCTAGAAAACCTGACAAACCAGACAACTGACTTCATGAATATTTCCAGTAACGTCAGTGGCGAAAATGAGAAACATTGTATATAAAGTGAAAGGGAACCATTTTATAAAAATGCACTAAAAAGTTTAATTTATTCATACTAGTTTATTACCCGGCGTTGCCCGGGTATTTATTTATTATAATTTTCTATTTGGCACTACAGAGTGCTTTTCGTTTCTAAGAGTTGCCAGAAGTATCTACAAACTTCTGTTCGTTCTATTTGACTAAACTTGGGCTTAAATGTCATCGAGACTGTCGTCAATCAGCTTAGCGATCCCAAAAAACTATGGAATCGACATTAATCTCGGTCAGTTTGGTCATTTTACATTTCACCCCTTATTAACCCCCGTCATGTTGATGGGGGCTGAACTTGGACTTAAACGTCATCGGGAGTATCTCTATTCATCTCAGCGACCCCAAAAAATATGGATTTTACAATAATATCGGTCGTTTTCGATTGTCTTTGCGTCACTCCTTCCCACTCCCACTCCTAGGGGTGTCTTAATCCCACAGCATTTTTTTAAAGATTGTACGTGGTATGTGTACCAAGTTTGATTGAAATTACTTCAGGCGTTCCAGACTTATGCTGGAACATACATACATACACACACACACACACACATCATTATATATATATATATATATATATATATATATATATATATATAT
>JAGDQP010034824.1:0-19897 GCA_022664845.1 Lepisma saccharinum | reverse complement strand
AAAAACAGTACTAGTCGAAAATCAGCCATTTTGCAATACGTAACACTAAAAACGTAGAACTACACGTTGTAATGAAGAACAACAATTTTCAAGACCTCGCACCGTATAGCAGCTAGGCATGGCACTGAATGAGTGGAAAAACAGTATATGTCCTGGACTAGTACTGTTGTTTCTCTCACTTACAATCAGACTTCCAGATGGCACAAGGAGCACAGCGCTTCCGGTAAAAATCTACATTAAACCTTTGTTTTTGTTGATGCTTATTCCGCCATTTGCGCAGTTCGTTATCGTTTCTCCTGTGATTGGTGTATGTTATTGCGTGATGTTCATACATTTTTCATGGTTTGAAAGTGTAAGTTATGTTTCATGGTTTGAATGTGTAAGTAATGAACAATGAGTGATATAAGCAGTGATTCGTCGAGAGACAGTGGGACATCTGTTCCAAAAAGAGAGGAAAGAGACGCAACGTTGATCCTAACTCATGGAAGAAACAAAACAGATGAAGAACGTCCGTCTTGAAGGTGCTGCTAACGTCAACACAAAAAGTACACATGTTCTGGCCAAGCTGATGAAGACATCGTCAAATTGATGAAGTATGTGCCTAACAAAGCATTAGCATTCTACCATGGAATATCTACTTGGAAAATCACCGGGGAAGATGAAGACGTCTAATTTTGTAACATTCCGTGTTTATTGAATGTTTCACGCTTTTCACGTGTTTCAGTGCCGATATATTGATTTGGTTACTTAATAATGTTTGTACAGCTTTGTTGAATATCAAGGATGTTTAACTTATTTGCATAAAATATTGTTTTCTATATTGTAGTTTTATTGTTAACAGTGAAACGTTCATTAGGCGAACTTGAGTGGAAAAAGAGTACATGTCCAGCAATAATTAATATTATATTTTCAAATTTTGACCCATGTTAAACAACAATTTGGCAAATACGTACATTCGTATGGGTCAGACTAACAAGTTAAAAGGATGCCATTACCATAATGTCGACTGAATTTGTGACATTTGCAAACAATTTTTTTTTTGGCAAATATCTCACAATGCGATTTTTGGACTAGTACTGCTTTTCCACTCACCGATTCAAATATGTTGGATAGTTGTTTTTGATTCGTTTTTGAGACCTACTTAGTCAGGACTATTTCTTTAAAAAAAAATTGATTGGAAATTATTAAAAAGCAGGTTGTCCCCTTCTGGACACTTAGGAAGCTTGTTTCCAAAATGAATTTTAAAGGAATTCAGCTTATACAAATGGTTGGGGATTTTTGTACTTAATTTACCTTCTATTTTGTGCCAATTTTAGGCCAATTGAATATTAGACGAATTCAGGATTCTTAATTCCCCTAAAATGGCGGACACATATCTTATCATTTACCTGTCTTAATTTGATGAGATAACTGCTTAGGCGAATTGAGAATTAGGCCAATTGAGGCGATCTGCTCTAGTTCACAATGGTTCGTGTTGTCTTCAAATCTTGGAACGTTAATTTATCTTATTTTCCTACGTCATAGAATGACGAAAATTTTGCACAGCGACGGAAGTCTGGTGACAATACAATATCCCATTGTTACTTTTATATATTTCTATATATTTATGTACTTTAAAAGCATATTTTAAGATTTTTTAATACGGACTTCTTTATCCTAAAATAAATACTTTCTGCAATGCTCTAGGGTTTTACTGGGTACAGAACATGTTAGGAGTTGAGTCACAAAACCCTGGCTTGAGGAAGGGTATCCGAACACCGAACAAAATGAAAAAAAAAACTCTTTAAAGACATACTTTTCTTAAACAATTCGTACTTATCATTATCATCATCTTATTCCGCCGTTTTCTATCCACTGCTCGATGAAGGCCTCCCACTTATCTTTCCAGATATCTCGGCCTGCTGCTATCCTAATCCATGTAGCTCCTGAAAAACGATTGATTTCACCTTCAAATCTTGAATTTGGACGTCGTCTTGGTCGTTCTTCTTCTCTGCGAGTACAATGTAGTAGATTTGTTGTCCATCTTCCAACTGTTCGTCTCCATGTGACAGGCTAATAGTGATGACTATATCTTGTACCTTTCCTTGTACACGAATTCATTCGTAGTCTTCCTGTCGTTCCTGGTTATTCCTAGCATGCATTTCTCCATTACTCTTTGTGTGACTCTTAAGTTTTGAGTGGTTTGTGTATTCAATGTCCAAGTTTCACAGCCGTACATTATCACATAGATTTTAAACTTTACGCTTCAGGCACATTGGTAATTTGCTTTTGAGAATAAAGTGTAGTCTTTCAAACAAACTCCACGCCATTTTACATATTCTATTTATTTAATCAGTCAACTTGGTATTCGATGTTTTTAGCTGACGTAGATAAACATACTCATCAACCATGCCTATTCTCTATTCTTGAATTTGTATCTTATTTTTTGCTGCATGTTGATGGTACTGTACATTTGTTTTACTTAAATTCATTCTAAAGCCTGTTTTCGAACTCTCATTACACAAATATTTCATTCAGGTTTGTAGTTCTTCTGCACTTGAGGCAAACAGGACTATACCAGCGAATCATAGGTGATGGAGATATTCACCATTAATTTTTATTCCAACTTCATCCCAGTTTAAATTTTGGAACATACTCTCCAAAATCGCAGAAAACAATTTGGGAGCAATTGAATCTCCTTGCCTTACCTCTTTTCCAACTTTAAATTTTTCACGTTCTTGATGTAGTTTAATGATAGATGTAGCAGTACAGCAAATGTTTTTCAGTAACTTCATGTTTTCGATGCCTTGATGATCAAGTGAAGATAACGATAAGATAAAATGAATTGTATGGGCGGTAACAGCACTAAGGCTTACGCCCTTCCCGATTGATGTTCAAGTCATTTATGTACTGCTGCTAAGGAGACCGAATCGAAAGCTTTTTCAAAATCTATGAATCCTAGACATAGTGGAAATTCATATTCATGAGTACTTTCCATAACTTCATTCAGTGCTTGTGTGCTGCAACTATGCTAAATCCAATACGAAATCCGGCTTGTTCCCTTACCTGGTTAAAATCCAAGTCTCGTTCAAAATTACGTTGGTGAACATTTTGTATAGAAATGACACTAAACTAATTGGTCTGTGGTTTTCAACGCCTGTCTTGCCTCCTTTTTGAACAACAAAATAATAACAGCATTATTCCAACTTGACGGTGTCTCTCTATTCCTCAGGCACACTAAGAATTGCAAGTTCCTCTTCCATCTTTTCACCTTCCCATTTAAACATTTCTGTTGTGAGTCCTACTTCTCCGACGATTTTTCCTTCATCATCCCTAGAAATACATTATCCACTTCTTCCTTCATTTCGTCTGGGACTTATCATTTCTTTCTGAGCCTTCATTTCCTAGTTCTTCATCAAAATAGTACAATTCTCTATAGACATTTTCAAATACTTTTATAATTTATTCCTTATTTCGTGTTACGTTCCGGTCTCGTCTCTTAACTGCAATTATTTGCTTTTTCTCTATCATGAGTTGCTGTTTGGTTTTCTTCGGGCTCTTGGTTCCTCGATTGTGATTCTAACAAGATGCTCGTTGTTTCTACGTAAATCCTCTCTTATTTTTTTTCTTGCGATTTTATTTAGTTCTTTGTATTCAATCTTCTTTATGTAATTTCCTCTTTTTTCATTTCCCATCTTTACTTTATCAAGGGTTGAGCTTCTTCAAAGATTTTGCTCTCTTTTCTCTTTCTGATGCCTGCTATTTCCTTGGTTGTATCTCTTATTATCTCAGTCAGTATTGTATTTCTGCTATCGATGTCCTTTTTATCTTCTAACTCTTTAAAAGCACTGAATCTGTTGCTTATTAGTTCTATTTCGAATGTCTGTCTGTGTTTCCCTAGATTTTTTCAGATCTAAAACAGGCGGTTTTCCTCTGTTAATCTTCTGTCTCTCAAGTGTAGTAATTATTTTCAGCTTACATGCCATCCTATAATCAATTGAGATTTTGAAACTGTTCAGAACACAAACGTTTTGCAGAGTTTCCCTGTTATTCGATAAAACGTAGTCTATTTCGTTTTTAACCACATATGGGCCTTTCCATGTCCATTTCCTCTGAGGCTGGTTCTTGAAAAATGCGTTGGAAATGAACAGTCTGTTGGCTTCCGAAGACTCCACTAACTAATCTCCTCTTTTGTTTCTTTTACCAAGTCCAAAGTTACTCACGTTCCTGTCACGGTTCTGCTTCGTTCCTACTTTCGCACTGAAGTCTCCCATCACAATTTTGTAATGCGATTTGCTACTATCCAAAATCTTCTGTATCTCCTCGTGTAGGTCTTCAACTTACTCCTCCGGATGTGACGTTGTTGGAGCATATACTTGTATAACTTCCATGCTGTATTTCTTTGAATTTGAATTTATTTTAAGGCCTTTAGGCAACTATGGCTCAGGCCGTATGGATGATGATGGGATGAATTGGTGGAATGAAGAAAGTGGGAGGAAACGGGAGCACCCCGAGAAAACCCACGCACACGGTGTTTGTCCACCACAAAGCCCACATGGCATGAGCAGGGTGCTGTATTTCTTCTTTATCTGTATTAGTACTCTTGCGATTATATCATAAATTCATTCTTAGAACAGTTAAAAAAAAATAGTTTTGTTTATGCATGACTAAAAAGAAAAGCATGGGCGAGCAAATTGAAGGATTTATAAAGTGACTGTATATGAGACCGCACCTCATGCTTTTCTTTTTAGTCGTGCATAAACAAAATTGTTTTTAACTTTTAGTACGAATTGTTTAAGAAAAGTACGTCTTTAAAAAGTTTTATTATTATTATTTTTAATAGGCAGCCTTACAAAATGAGTGATATCCGTGATATCAGTACAAAGCCCCCTTCGGGGTACAGGGAAGAGACACGCAAGAATTCTACTCACAAAGGAAGTGATATCCATTTTGCGAGTGAGTATCTTTGTGTCTTTATGGCGGAAGGATATGCATTTTCTTATTTTTATTACAAAGGGAACAATTTCGCCATAGTGACACAAAGAAAGTCACTCGAAAAATGGATATCTCTTCTTTTCTGAGTAGAATTCTTGCGTCACTCTTCCCTTTACCCCGGATAGGTTTTTGTGCTAATTATGTTATACACATTAATAAATAAGTGAGGCAAAGCCCAGTTGGACGATTTTGCACATAAGCTACTGACACGTTTCAGTAGCGAACATAATTTATATATGATCAATTTTGCTTTCGAAAAATTAGGCTACACGAGATCTTTCTAACGACAGCTCAGCCACTTTCTTAGTCCTTGTAGTTCCCAAGTTGAAAATCGCGCCTCCCGAAACTCGGGAACCGCCCCTGCTATCTGGAGAAATGGTTCGAGTTTGAACACGATTTTCCGAGTCCTTTCCAACAATACCTCAACTACATTCCTAACTATAGTAGTTCCAAAGTTCAAGTCTCTCGGAAACTCCAGAACCGCCTGTGCAATCTGAATGGATGATACGGTTTGCACTCGTGTTGCCGAGACCTTTCCAAAGACACCTAAGTCACATTTCTAGCCCTAGTAGGGACAAAGAATTTAAGTGCCCCTGTATGTGGCAACGTTCCTATCTCTGGCACTCATCCCTGCAATCTGGATGAATTTGAGCTAGTCTCGACCAGACCTTTGCGACTACACCTCAACTATTTTTCTATCCCCAGTAGTTTTTAAATTCAAAGTTGTTGACATACAGCCAAATGGACGGATCGAGCTCATATAGCTTTACAGGATTAGCTGCTGAAGCCTAAAATGGATAGATTGCGGAATAAATAAGGAAACACTAATGCGTTTGAGATACTATCCTTTTAATATGTTACGTATTTTGGTAATTTTGTTGTTCATATACAGATTATTCACGGAATATGCGTGAGAGACATTTGGTGTAACTAAATATATATATATATTTCAACGTGTACACATCATGGTTAACAATGCTTGAAAGAATTTGTGTTTGAACGGATACTTTCATTGAAGCAATTCCAATGCCAATAAGCTAATTACATTTCTTTCTTAACGTTTCTTTCCACTACACTCGTATAAGTATATCGTCATTTGAGCGGCTCAAAGTTTATACAGTAAAGTTACATATGCTTGAATATATTAAATCAGGTTTAAGTTTAATTCGTTGAAGCTTTTCACAAAAAAAACTTTCATTTTTGTTTTTGTTTTTGCATATTAATTTTCTATCAATGGTATTATAATCATTATTTATGTTACAAGTAAGTTCTCTTATAGGACCCCAAAGGCAAAATAAAGTTTGCTAGTGTGAATTTATTAAGTTTTTAACTTTCCAGAAAGCAAGAAATAAAATAATTATTATTATTGTAATTATTATTGTTATTTGAATACGAATTTTATAAAGAATTTTTTTTTGAATTTATTTTAAGGAATTAATGCATGATAGGATCATCCTGGGATAGGGCGGCGGTAGGATGTTGGCAAGTAGAGGACCAGACCTTTTTGTAGGTATCATGCCAGCATTTTTCTGACATGACAGAAAGAAAATGGAAAAACCTCAGTCAGGATTGATCGATCCCTGGTGCTAACAAGCAAACATACGATTGGGGCAGAAAAACGTATATAATTTTCTTTCGTGATGTTTAAAATGTGCGCATGAAAATTTTGGCAACTTGAGCGCAATTGGTTTGGGAGACATCGGTGATATAAAAGTCAGATTCTTGTCTATAGAGAGTGAAAGGAAAGTTTGGAAATAGCCTTTTATTTTTTTTATTTGTTAAAAAAACTAGAAAGAAAATACACAGTAATGGGTCCTCGGTGGAAGGCGCTACATATTGAAGGGTATGTTTATCATGGCTGCCATCTTGAATCTCGATTTATTTTCTTAAATGGAAAGAGCGTCATGCAACATGCCATTCTGGACTAGAATTTCACGCGATATACGTTTCTGATATCCGTTCTGCCCTAACTGGACTATTGTGAGAGATAAACATTATGTGACACTCGTCTGAACTAATGAAGAAATAGCCTGAAAACACACATTTCAATTTGAAATAACAAAGGAAATTGCAGTGGCTCTGCATAATGTTCTAATCGCCTATCTGATCTTTTGCTTTAATGTATTCGACAACATTGTTTTCTTAGCGAATTACGTCATTCTTTTGTTTTTTATTCGCGCACTGTTTAAACAAGTAGTTGGATACGACTCGGCCGAAGTTCATTGTAACAAGAATAGTTATCAAATAGCACTTTTGGTATATGTGTAAACATGCAACATATAGCGAACGAGCGTCAACAAATCCGAACGGATTTGCAAGGTATAAAGTAGCATCTTTTTGTAAAATGTGTATGCGAATAATCTTACACAATCATTATAGTTGTTCCAAAGCAACATTGTGTGGCATGACGTTCAGCATCGAAGTTCATATTCTTGAATCTTTTCTTTAAATTATATGCAGTAGTTTCTTATGTGTATCATGGTTTATTTCGTCTATTCTAATGGTAATACTTTAGCACGCAAATACGCATATAAGTTCATAGCGAAACATAACAATCCCAACAGGACAGCATATCTGAACCAATTTCTGTTTGCATCAGATTAATTCCCAATCACGGATAGCTTTCATTATCTAGAAACACTGCAGAAATGAAACATCAATGCATACAAATCCATATGGATAGGACACTATGGCCAGGAAGAATTTGTGTGCATTTGGTTTTCATTTCCTTTGTTAGTTCAAAACGAAATGCGTGTTTTCTGACTATTTCATTATTACCACAGACTAGTGTAACAACCTTTTCTCTCAAAACAATACATTTACGGCAAACCTGATATTGAAAACGTATTTCTCGTGAAATGAGCCGAGAATGACATGTTACATAACCCACTTCCTATTTAAGAAAATCAAATGGGATTCGATATGGTCAACTTCAAGATGGCCGGCATGACAAACATGCCTTCCAATAGGTAGAGCCTTCACCTCAGTACTCACTGCTGTTTATTTTCTTTCCATTTCCTTCAGGAATTAAAAACATAGCTATTTCTCCATATTTCTATGACTCCCGAGAGATAGGAATTTGACTATAATATCATCGATATCTCCCAAAGCATTTGCTCTCGAGTTGCCAAAATATTCATGCGTTCATTCGTAGACATTCTAAACATGGCGGAAGAAATATCATGAGTTTTTTCGACCTCATCAGCATGTTTGCTTGTAAGCCAACGCTATACCACTGAACCACGGTCACTCGGTAATTGTATACAGATAACATCATTGTAGCAATCTCACTTTTTAAGGTGATGCATACAATAGATTCATCCGTCATATTTAAAGCTGAAAACGTTACAAATGTTCGTAATCTGAACTTTCGTCCTTTGTCATATTTCCGTTGCATGTACATATGCCACTTGGGAGCATACAATATGTTATATTGTAGGAAAATGAAAAAACAAATGCGTGCAAAATGATAAAATATAATTTAGTGAGTATACGTTTATTGCAAGATAAGTGTAAGTATGAAAAACATTGATTAAATAAATTGCTAGTCATTTTCAGCAGTGGCTAACGTGTTCCAGCAGGCAGATGCTTGGAAAAATGTCTTCAGTAATCAAGCTGACGCATCACTCTAACGAGCTGTAAAAAATACAAAAATGTAAATTAATATAGAAATTAAAAAAAAACGGAATAAACAAGGAATGAACGAGACTAGAATAAAGTGCGTGATTTACCCCTTGCCACTTTTTGTTGCCAACGTTATGGTCGAATCAATATTTTTTTACAGACAATTTTGCACGCACACGCAGAAAATATCAAATTTTGAATAAGGCTAAGAACGCAAATATTCGACAAATGTTTCGTCGTTTTTCGTAGCAAAAACTGCAAAGTGATATTTTTCTTAAGGGAAATTCATGTTAAAATGCTGGTCGACAGATAAATCTGTGATGAACAGTTTGAAATTCTGCCGGGGGCCATTGAACGCAGTGGTACGGGGCCCACTTTCCCAAAAAAGTACGTCACGTCCTCAAAGCTCACTAACTCTTTTAGGACGTTAATAACAATTCACTCACTCACGATTGAGGAGTGTGTCCTAGTGGGTTAGGGTGTGGTCACAATTGGTGACTTGTGCCTATCTAGGTCCTAGGCTACGGATAATCTAGTACTAAATTACATCGAACAGCATTTGGTATATTGTCACAGTTTTATTTGTCTTCTAGAATTTTAACATTGATTTTCCATAAGAAAAAAAAAACTTTCACATTTTTCGTTACGAAAAACGACGAAACGTTAGTCGAGTATTTACGTACTTAGTCTCATCTAATTTTTACATATTGCCCTTATATACTAATAAAAATAGAAATAATAAAAATAAAATAGGATTAAAAATAAGAAAACAAATGAGGCTTATACGCGAACAAACGTCTAAGTGAACTTTTCAAATAAAAAAATCGAGATTACATGTTTGTATATGGCAGGAAAAATATAAGGCATATAATATTCATGCTTTGCACAAAGCGGACTTTTATCTATCATGGTTCCGTGCAAATTATGAATATATTATGCCTTATATTTGTCCTGTTATATACAAAAAACGTAATCGTGATTTTTTTTTATTTGAAAATGTCACTTAGACGTTTCTTAGCCCATAACCCTCCTTTACGTTTGTTGAAATATTTTCTTTTTTTTTTTAAATAAAAGAACATAAATTCCTTAAAACATTTCCGGACAATAATGTACAGTTTACAATTTATTAAAATATAAATACATTTCAATTTATATTTAAGAAATTCGAGAAAAGAGACAAACAAGTCCGACAACGATCAACGGAACCAACTACGACGTTTTTCAATCAATAAATGGCTATTTGTCAATCCCTATCAGTGTCGAACTCATTACTGTTTTGCAAGGATAAATTCAGTGGAAATTAGCGAGGAATGAGGTCGAAATGCTTCATTTTTAATCAATGTGAAGCTATTCATTTTAATTAACGAAAAAACAACAGCATATTGTAATATTACATAACACATAATTTGCTTGGTTTCTCCAATCTTCTTTCGAAATATAATGAATCGTTAATCTCCTTTTTGATTACATAAAACAAGTTTAGCAAACTTTATATTTATCAATCATTTCAGTAACTATTGACTTCGGGCCGTTACGATAATAAGGGTAAAATGTACAAACCATAAACATTTCAAATCCACAAACATACCTACCTCACGCGGGAGTTGAACCTGCAACATCAAGAACGACACTTCATCGTAACAGAGCTTAAACTGGGTCACCTTTGATGACCCGGCCTGACCCGAACACAGGTGACCTGGAGACCAGGTCCAAAATTTGAACCGATTGGCTCAGTGACCTGATCCTAAATTTGGCTCGATGACCCGCACGTGACCCGAGTGACTCGGGAACCGGTCTTAAATGGAAATCTCCCGATTGAGTTAACTCGGTGACCGGATGATCGAATCTTTATCCAGTTGACCCCGTGACTGGTTTTGTTCCTCTGGTTGGAATCAATCCTTATTGTATGTAAGATTCTTTGAAACAGGAACTTCATGAGAGTTTTAAAATATTTTAATGTTTTTTATTCTGTTTAATATTTCAAACACAAACTTCTTTCCGAGTGGGTATTTGCACACCTCCGGCTTCTTTTTCCTTCATTCTGGACATACGAGATTATTTCCATATGTTATTAGTGTTGCAAGGAACTTTCAGGCGACATGAGTTTTGTACTCTGGGGGAGTAACACCCCTACTACCGGCCACCGCAGGTAGAAAGATCGTTTAAATACAACAATCTAAAATAAGGAAATAATACAATATCTGCTTCGCCCTTCGGTTGACCGGTAAAGACTGGGTCTCAAGCATATACTCGGTCACCCGGTTAGAAAAGTCACCCAACTGACCTGCAGACTGGTGCCCCGTTTCAATTCTGCCTCCGAACCCGCACAGCTGGCCAGGTCAACTTTTCACGGCTGCCACCTTTTTGCTCAAGAAAGTCGGGATAGGTTGTGCCGAGGACTAAGGGTATCCGTACGCGTATACTAATTCCGACCTCTTGAAATAAGCGGAATTTTTATCTTTCAGTAGAGGATAGATGCACGACCATTCGAAAAACGAGGTGATCTATGGTAACTCTTTTCGATGGGAATGTAATCTTTTTAGACGCATTTTCAATAGTAGGTCATCCAACGTTTCTCATTGAGACGAACTTGTCATCTTTGGGAAGTAAAAAATACGTAATAAAATCTTGAACATACAAATAAAAGCATAATAGTAAGATTAAGTGTTAATTATCCATAAGTAGTAATAAAAGAGAGTAAATGTTCATATGAGTGAAAAACTGAAGAACGCTTCGTTGGAAATTGAACCCTCATCGCACGTCCAGCGATTCCACGCTTCAAGACTTATGCTAGCCGGGCAACTGCAAATTTACATCTTGGAACGAATGACCTTGAATTAAGAACAACGTAATTAAGAACAACGTTTTTTATTTCTTCCCCCCTGACGTCTTCTGGCATATTGTTGCAATAGCGAAACGTTATCACACCTTGTGTGGTTACTTTTAATTAAACGTGACTAATTTCGCAGTAGGGATTTGTCTTCTCATAACCTTCACTTTAGAAGATAAAAAAATTAAGTAATGCCCATTTTGCATTCTAAAACACTCAAAAAGGATGAGAAAGAAAAAAAATATTTCTCAGATTTTAGGAATAAATAAGATTTGCAAAACATCAAAATCTCATCACAAACGATCACATTTTCTACCTAAGCTGAGAGTGTTTCGTGAAAAGACATTATTTTTGATTAATATTTATTTTCCCAGCAAGCCAAATGCCGACCCCGACATCGGTAAGACCACCTAAAGATGGTATCGAGATGAGACAAGACCATACGAGACGAGATTGGCATTAGTTTCGTTCTAGTACAGAAATTTTAGGTCAGTCTTTTCTTGGTCTCCTCTCGATCTGAAAATTCACGTCGTCGTCTGGATCTCGATTGTAAACCTCAGTCTCGTCTCGGCCTCGAGTCTCTACACGTTAGTCTTGGTCTCGTCTCGAGAGTCTCGAAAGACGATAGACTTTAGAAAGTTGCAGTCTTTTGACTTATTTGAAATTAGCATGCAGGCTTTCCGATCACAGTACAAGAACATGAATATTCATATATGTTAACATAGGGGAAGTATCTGAACACCAAAAGGACTCGAAAACATGTTAAATAATGGTGTTATTGTTCACAAAACCAAAGCGCCCGCGTATAAATTAATATTATAACATATCCAAAAGAAAGAGTTAAAATCATAAGGACTAAGCGAATGTCGGGGCCTGCCAATTTCAGATTAAACGTCATAGACTTTACCACCAGTGTCCATGATTATTCCAACGGTGTATGGCTCATCTCTGTCGAACTCGTGGCTACTGAAATCTCGTAGGGGCACAAATGCAGGTTACTAAGCGATAGAAAAGGACCTGCCAGCTTTAGAGTCACATTCATTGTTTTCCTCATCGTTGCATACACTGTAAAAACTGGAGACAAAACGTTCATCCAAAGAATGGAGGCAGCTGAGCTGCCTCCACTTTTTGGATTAACCTACATTCAGCCAGTTTTCGGTTGAACGTTTAACTCTCTGTAAAATTTTACTCTCTGTAAAATTTAAAAATGTGCATGTATGTCTTTTCCTACGTATTCGATTAAAGCAGAACATTTTTTGAAAGTAGGAAAGAAGAAAATGTAATATTCCTTTAAAATTAAAAAAAAGAAAAGAAAAAAGTTCAAGTGGTCGGTTTTCGATCCAGGGTTCCCTAGCACACTGATCAGATGCTCTCGCCACTTAGCTACAAAGGCAGTTGGTGTTTACGGCTTTCCTAGTGATATTCAGGATTTTACTGCGCAGGAGGTTAATGATTAACATCATGTAGATTTTACTACGAGGAATGTCTGGAGAAAAAAAATAGATATATGTTTGCTACTGTGTAAAGATTTATACCCAACTTAATTCCTATTCCCGCCAACGCAATCATGTCGTTGTCGTTCCCCTTAATGTAACAATTTAATGCATATCATTGCTTTCTTTTTGTCTCACTGGCATCCACAAGAAAGGGGGGGGATTGAAAAGTTTCCGGCCTAACAGCGAAGGAGTGTAAATATATTGATATGATGTTAATATATGAAACTATGATTATTTGAATGCAACAATATAACATTTCGAGCATAATTAGTGATTCTTTCATTGCAAATTGAATGTTTCAAGGCGGCGCGAAGTATGGAATTTAGTCGACAGGAGGTCGGTGCGTGTTACAAGGGACATTTTGGTCTCGTTTTCGAAGACATTCCGTAAACGTTATGGGTGTGTGGTGACTGAGGATGAAAACTGGACCAACCACTATGATCCGAAAACAAAAAAGCAGTTGACACAGTGGCGCTACCAGGACTCAACCGGATACAAAAAAAGTTCCTGCGACAAAAATCCGTAACCAAAGTGAAGCGACTTTTTTTTAATGTTATTCTTATTGCAATAGCATGCTCCTAATTGAACGCTGAATATTACTGCAATCTATCAGATAAACTGCTTACAACCATCAGGGACAAGAAGCGTGGAAAAACTGGGAAAGGGAATAATGTTCCTCCAAAATAACGCTCCAGTCACTAACCTCTTCGAACAAGGCAGAAATTAGATCAGTGTTTGATTATCTCCCTTATGTTCTCCCGACATTGCCACTAGAGACTATTATCAGTTCTCGAAATTGAAATTGGACTTGAAGGGAATGCAGTTCCACGCTGTAGACAATTGGTTTCAGGGCAAAGACAATCTTTGTTTTGAAACAAATGTTAAATTTGTTGCCGAATCTTTGTAGTCGGTGCATTGACCTTCGAGGGTAATGTGTAGAGTGACCTGTTATTCCCACTGAACTATCGGTATTCCTTCCGTGTTAGGACAGAAACTATTCAAACCCCATCATAATCAAAACATGTTCTGTTTCTTTTGCGTTTGTAGAAAATTATTGATTTCATCCCTATATTTTAATTGATAGAAGAATAAAATGTACATGGACGCGTACACTGCAAAAGAGTGACTGTACAACAAGATAGACCACAGTACATTTGCGTGGCTGCACCAGAGAGTAAAGAAATTTCTCTTTTCTGTGATCACATTGCTCAACTCCCGCCACCTTCCGTGATAACTGAACAACTAACCCCAACATTCCCTTCCCCTAATTCAAGGGGGAAATTTGTCCACACAGAGTACCGATGAGTGGAGTGACCTTGAAACGATGATCCTAACGAACTTCATGTATTACCCATCGGCCGGTTACTTACTTCGTTTGAAATCAATGCACGCCGCGCTGGCTGTCAGTAACTATGGAGGGGTTTCTGTGCGACAGGCAACACTTGTCTGCAGTATACAAAATTTGAAAGAGGAGGCAACGTTTCAAGCGTTGTTAGCTCCAGTGTATGCCCCCCTTGGAATTTCTTAAATAAAACCAACAAGGCAAATGCTAATTAAATATGTGTGAATGAAGAAAAATGATAGGAAATTAATTTTCGTACCAGTGCTAAATAAAAACACCTTAAGTGCGATCGTTATAGAGTAATAAGATTAAGCAAGTCCGTTCAGCATGGGAAGGAATTGCGGAAAAGTGAAAGCTCATAAGCGCCAAGAATATAGAGTAAAGCTTGGACTTGTAATAGTTATGATGTACCTTCATACAGTATTTGGTGTTTATAGCTCGAGCAGTTTACGATATGAACTCTACATAGGGGTGGAGAATACTGAGCAATTTAAAAGAACCTGCCACATTTAGAGTCAAACGTATAAGTTTCACACCGTTTGAGAGAGTGACGAACCCAACGGTGTATGGTTTATCTCTGTGTGACCTGTAGTTACTGAGATCTACGGGGCCACAAGAGAACATAAAAATTTGGAATACTAAGCGATTAAAAAGGACCTGCCAGTTATAGAGTTTATTTGATAGGTGATTTCATACTTTGAGACTATTACGAATCCAGCGGTGTATGGCTCACCTATATTCGACTTGTAGTTACTGAGATCTAGCAGAAGCACAAATGGAGAATACTAAGCGATTCAAAATGACCTGCCACTTTTAGAAACAAACTGAAAATTTCTTCCACCGTTTTAGACCATGACATATCCAACAGTGTATGGTTGATCTCTGTGTGACTTGTTACTGAGATCGAGGGCGGAGACAAACATACCATGTCAAAATACATTGAAAAATTTAGAAAATTAAGTAAATGAAAAGGAAATGTCAGTTTTAGTGTCAAAGTTTCCCCACCGTTTCAGATCATGACGAATCCAACGGTGTAGGGTTTAACGCTGTCTAACTTGTAATTGCTTTAATCGAGCGGGGGGGAGGGGGGCAACAGACAGACAAGACACACCCTATATATTCCCTTATTCACTGACGTTCATACGGGTGCGCTGAAAACAATAACTATTAATTTTATAAATATGAATATATTTTAATATTAATATTATTATTTGTATTAATATTAGTCTGCTCTATATTATTACACATGAATCCATGAAACACATACAATATTTATGTTATAATGAGCGTTCTTGTTCGTTAAAATGGGTATACAAATTAGGAGGGTGATCCCACATACGTTTCCTACCTCCAATAAATAATACCTAAACCCTGAAAGGAAATAAACTTCTTCGAAAGAATATAAGTAGATCATAGACAAGCATTACAATACATCTTTCATTGGTCACATGAAGTCTGACTCCATTTAACCACGTTGGAGAGACTCTTATCAAAATAGGTTAGATAGCAAAGAATCATATTAAAAACTTAGCAGGAGCAGAATTGATATATATTAACCATACATGTGTCTATTAAAAACGAGTCCTGATACTTGCAACGCTACTTCAATAACATTTTGTGCAATATCTTTACTCCTGCTATTTCCAGCTCCTCCAATCTTCACTAGCACTCAATCTTTCAAGAAAACCTAAGTCCTTTCCTTTCATCCTGATCTTGCTCTTTACTTTCTATCAGAAGGCAGTTTATCTTCCTCAAGACGTTCAATGAGATATGTTGATTTCTTCCTCTTCGTCTTTACCCTGAACTTGCCTGTGGGACCAACACGGGCGTTCAGAACGTCTGCAACACGGTGGTACATGATGAGGATGATCTCTCGGATGTCCTTCAGGGGTGTGGTAAGTTTTAAATCTTTGACACAATGCCACAGCTCATCAATTTTAGCTGGAGAAGTCGCTCGCGTGAGAAGCCTTGTGCAATTATGGACCAGTCATGTTGAATCCTTGAGAGATAAGGTGAACTCGCGGCCAAAGAAGCAGTGAAAAATTGTGTCCAGCCGCGAAGGCTAGGGCATCACTTGCTACATAGTGGGGTGCGTTATCCTGCTAGGGCCTGCACTTCAGGGACCGCAACCGTGTCCAACACATTGTCGATGTCTTGTTGGCCAGCCATATGTCCGTCAGAGCGTAGAAGACACGAACGGGCACGGAATCCAATAGCACCTACTCCAAAAGACGATAATACCGGATGTAGACCGACGTGACGATGCAAAATGCAGGGGTAGCCTAGTCTAGTGCCACGGCACCTCCAGATACAGATAAAAAGACAACATGATCCTAAAGACAGAAAGAGTTTCGCCTGAAAATGGGATGTCTGCTCTTCATGCGCGACGTTCTCGACACCATTATAGTCGCTCATACCATTGCTGAACAGTCAGCGGAAACCTCGGCAATGGTCACCGTGCGAAAATGCCTAGCTCTCCAGACAATGTAAAACTATTCGTTTGGACACTAGGTGCTGTGCAACATCCGTCAGTGCATGCGCCAGTATTCTGGATGTGCCTTAGCAAACCGCCAGAACCAAACACGCAAGTAGTCGGTTTTCCCGTTCCGTGGTATGCTGCGGTAGTAGGGATCAGACATGCCGTTGAATAGTGCCTTCTAGGAGTCATCGAGTCCATATGCGCTGCACTGTGGACACAGTCTGTCTAATACGGGCACCACTGTCGCGGAAATGTAAAACGCAATTGTGAGATGCGAAAATGTCCAGCGATCAAAGTTGGAAACTTCCGGCAGGTCTGCTGCATTCGAGTGCAGTTTGGCTCTCTAGCCTGTCTTCGATTGCTATTTCTTGATGGCGTATCATCATGTGGTGCGTCACGGCCCTGTGGTGCTAACCAATTGGTTATTTACTATCATTAGTATTATTGTTGTAGGTGAAGTTAAGTGTGTGATATACGTACCGTTGGCACTGCCATCGACACCAGCGTTAGTCCCAGTGCCGCCTACCTGGACGCCTACGCTTAGCTCGACACTTGATTTCATTGCAGTCGTAGTAGTAGGCGGTGTCTGACATGGATGAAAGAAAACATATATGAGATTTCAAATTTAAATCACTAAATAATCAAAAATATATCATTCCCGTATTCACAATTGTATATGTACCCCTATAAATAGTAATAAAATAATCGTGTATTGTTAAAATATGCAAAACAAATCTTTAGATAACCTCTAGAAAATCGATCGATAGCATAACTCTACAGACAATTATTGATAGTTGAAATTTCCTCGCTTAACTTTTATACTAGAGTTAAACATTTATATATGTATGGTACTTCTATGATTCCAAGAACACAATAATTAAAGTATGATTATACACCAAAATTAGAGTAACACAATATATTGTTCAATTTAAGGCACATTGTTTGATTCCGTTAAATGTGTAGGCTGGTTTCCGTTAGCTGATGAATTCAGACATGAAAACAAGGAAATTAGTTCATTGGAACGCGTGTTAAATGTACATGAGATCGGAGCAGAAGGCACAAAAAGCGTGAGAAAATAAAATAGACTATAACTGACGTTCGAGAATGTCTATAGACAATGAGAGATTCTCGAATATTTAATAATACAATATGTCAAAGAAACGTCAGTGGGACGACAGCACAACAGGCAACAAGAATTCGTGAGTCGAGAGATGATATATCATTGTGACGCAAGATGACATGGGAATAGGTATGCCCTCTGCGTGGTTCCATACTTCGGTAATAAACGAAACATGCCAGACATTCCATAAACACCGTCCGCTATAAGCAGTGTTTCGTCAGTTCAATGGTGATGAAGAACTCTGAAACAGCTCTGCCAGACGTGTAACTTTCTCAGAGAGAGAGGCATGTATTTGACTCTAATATCTTGCACCCGTCACGATATTATTCTGGAACAATATGTCGATCATATACGAAAAAAAAGAATAATAATCATAAATAGTATACAAAAACTACTGTCAATGAGAAGAGAATAATCAAGTAATAATAATGTCTGATTGATGTAATAACATGACATCATTGCAATTTTGGCGAAATACAATTATTGTTGTATTTTTGTGAAGGAGAACACAATTTGAACCTATGAAAATTAAGAATAATGAGTAAGCACGTCGCAAACAGGTAGTAAATATGACTGATTCTGGCAGAGCATATTCTACAGTCAATTATATAATTAAAGTTTAATAAAATGAATTTCATGCTTCAAATACTTTGATAAGTACAAAAAGGCACACCTGAATGTTTTAGAGCAGTTTAAAGCGAAATAACTATAATTTGCAAGATGAAAATAAAACAAATTCAACTTTATCTTTGATGATAAATAAAACTCTGATTACCTGCATTAATCTTGATATGTTTAAATGTTTCTCATTCAATGAGTGGAGAGATCTTTCCGAGGTTATAATATTTGTCTGAAGACCAAAAAGACTATCAATATTGGTGTTTTGAGGGTCAGAATAATCAAGAGATTCATTTTACCAATAACTTTCGTGAATGGGATATTCTGAAATCAGTTTTTTTTGTCTTTTATCCGAATTCGATTATGCAGAAAATATATCGTAGGAATGTTGTGAGTAAAATCATATGGATGTATACGTGCTTGTGTGTGTACTTTTCAATCAATCTGTAACAACTCACATGTCCGTATTGTTTATCGGATAAAAAGCTAAAACTATCCATGGTTGCAGGTTAAGTGTATGACGTATTACTTTATGGTCGTTTCGGTATTGAAGACACTACTGTGTGGATTAAATATATTATAGTGCAAAATTATAATTAAAACTATGATAACAATAATCGAAGAGAACCTAATAATTTGGAATGACATATTGGCAAACAAATACATTTTGATCAGACATTTTATTTGAATTCTTCACAACATCATTGTTCATCGTTAAATGTTGAATCTCAATATAAACTAATATAAATTCCTATTTTAAGTATATAACAGTTACGTATTCTAAATGCTTGACTTCCACATAAGTAAATTTGAAAATATCCTTCGACTTTTGAAATATTATTTCAAGTCAATTTTATATCTTGCCGATCATTCAGCGTTGATAATTTTATCGATATCATTTGGTACAATTTCATTCAACTATTCTCATTAGATGTTCGGATAGTTATTTAATAATTTAGACTTGTTCAATAGTTCATGGAAATGTTATAAAGTTTAACAAATGTCGTTAACCATTATGTGACATTAATATTTTTTATTTTATTAGTATTGCTTATCTAAAAACAAAATGTCATATGGTATGATGAATTTTATAGTCATTAAATGCTTCTCTCTAGTTATCTATTCCCTGTTCGGGAACGATTGATGGACTGCAATATTTTCAACAAGGTGTTTGCAAGAACATTTTGTTTGTTTTGGGGTATTTCTATGTTGTTTTTACTTTGTGAGATTGATATACGAGAGCTATAAATATAAGTAAATTATTAGGTGATAATGTTTTCTTACCGTGGTAGATGCTGTAGTTGGAGCAGTAGGAGTTGTAAAAGCGGTGGTAGTTGCAGTTCTAGGGGTTGTACTAGTTCTGGGAGTATCATTGTCATGGGCTGAAGTATAAGAAGTACCTGGAGAAAAAAAA
>JAGDQP010034823.1:0-19897 GCA_022664845.1 Lepisma saccharinum | reverse complement strand
AGTTGGTCTACTGCTCCCACGATGACCAGACGTGTTGGGAGAGGAGAGCTGAAGATCTCAACTGTTATCGCCACTGTCTTCTATTCACAGCAGCTCCCCAATTGCATCACGATGCTGGGTATGCACCGTTCCAGACCCTCACGCCTTGGAAAAATTTCCTTGGCAGAGCCGGGAATCGAACCCAGGACCCCACGATCAACAGTAAGAGACGGTAACCACTAGACCAGAGGGGCGGTCTCATTTAATATACGAGACACTAAATGTACGAGGGTTACATCATAAGTCATGGCAACTATTTTTTCTTTCGAATGGGGGATAACATGACAGATCGAGTATACACGTTAGAAACCTTATGGCATGTACTGTCGAGTGGCCCTACCAGATGGTGTGTGTGAGTAGGGCTGCATGTCTGAGCACGCCCCAAAGTCAGTAGGTGAGCGACAGTGATCCGGAAAGGAGGTCACGAAAAGTAAACAACGTGCGTATATGAAAGTAGCAGGAATGCACGGTAATGCCACACAGAGTTACGGGAAGTACAAAGTACGCGTACCCAACCCTATAGAACAGTGGCGAGGTGGATAACGGCTGCGCGGCGAACAGGATGCCCACTGCGCGGCAGATCGGCAAGCGCACCTAGTGCTTGCCGTAACTGTGTGTGGCATTACCGTGCATTCCTGCCGCGGAGAAATGCTACTTTCACATATGCACGTTATTCACTCTTCGTGGCCTCCTTTCCGGACCACTGTCGCTCACCTACTAAACTTCGGGGCGTGCACAGACATGCAGCTCTACTTACATACACTATCTAGTGGGACCACTCGTCAGTACATGCCATAAGGTTTTAAATGTGTATCTTTGATCTGTCCTGTTATCCCTATTCGAAAGAAAAAATAGTTGCCATAACTTATGACTTAACCCTCGTATGAACACAAATAGTTTGCGTCTTTCGAGCACACTTGTCACATGTCCATCTTTATCAAAAATATGTTACCCAGGAATTTTGGTTGTTCAGAACTATGTCTTCTGTGACGGACAGGTATTCGCCCTCACATGACTATAACAGGATATAGTGAAAGTTGTATAATTTTTAAACAATTTATATACTCCGATACACATTAGCATTGTTTGTATGCATGCAGAGACGCTTGAGTCAACGCTCGGTGTTTGCCCGTGTCCGTACTGGAGAGTTCTACCCGTGAGAGGTAGCAACACTACATCGTTCGAGACAACAGATGCAACTGAGCGCTGCACCATAACGGAGCGTGAAGACGTGTGACAGCGACAAAAACTGCCTATTGTACAAGTGAAATTGT
Organism: Lepisma saccharinum; assembly: GCA_022664845.1. Lineage (NCBI taxonomy): Eukaryota > Metazoa > Arthropoda > Insecta > Zygentoma > Lepismatidae > Lepisma > Lepisma saccharinum. Next base: position 18,584 of record JAGDQP010034823.1, on the reverse strand, counting down.
GTGAATATACTGAACTTGTGGTGTAAGGGAATCACCAAGCTCCAAGGATTTCCAGGAACGAAAAAATAGGACGAAATTCAAGGACAATTACCGCAAAGAGATGAGTAATGCATACCTCTTTTCGCCTGACGTGTAGTGAGCGGCAATGAAGGTAACCCCTTTTCGTTTCTCTTAATTTTATATCCTGTTGAAGTCTAAATACATATTTGCAGTGCATATTTGCAATCTCAAGAAATTGTGATATCTTCTATTGTGTAGAGTGAAATGACATTGGAATTATACGTAGTTGCTCTGCATTAGTGACAACAGTGCTTTCGAGAAAAGAAAGAGATCACGTGATCAGACGCGGATTGTTGTTGTGCGGAACGCTATTGTTAACGGTCGTTGTTTATCACCGATACGCGTCACCAACTCGCCTTTAGTTAGTTAGCTTTTCTGTGGGCAACAACTAAAGAAATAGAATTCAAAACTAAATAAAAGATCCTATTGTTATCTTGTACATTTAGCCAAGTGTAGTAGTAGTACAGTTAATGTATGTTATGTTTGTTGAATCATAAAATAGTACAGAAAATCTAAGACAACATTATTAATCGCAATAAACACAAATGCATCACAAGATAACAAAATAAACTAAGTCATAATTTGCTAGTATTTAGTGAAATTAAAACAAATAGAAGAAAATCAATGCAAACACGACAGTGAATTGTAGAAAAAAGTAAGGAACCTGAGTAGTCAGTTCAAAATCTATACGTTAAGAAAATGTACTAACAGCGTAAATAGTGTAATACAGTGATACGATAAGATTACTCGCGTGATATTATTACACTGAAGTTAATAGTAGTGAAAAGTTAACTCGTGAAAGTAATTGTAATAATTTTAAAGCTGTTGTAAAATAAGAGTCACATACATTCTCTTAAAACTGCTGTAGGGCGTAAATAAATAGACATTTAAAATACAAGGAAACAATTTTCGATAAATCCCTATCGGATATGTGTTAACAAAGCACGTTTAGGAATGAAAGTAGCATTTCGAGACATTTGATTGTATTCCGTCAGATAACGTAGAGTCCAATATTGATACCTTGTTAATTGAAAAATACATATTGTAGTGTATGTTCAGTATCGAATACACATTATCGGACTCGAATGTTCAGTGAGAACACGAGAAAAGGTGTACGTTAACGCAGCAAGAGTATAAGAAAAACAGTGTTGCAGAATTAATCAAAATTTTGTAACCTTGAGCTCAACGCGTTACGGGTACCTGGCCGGTTAAATTTTCATTGACGATAATTTCTTGCAATTTATGTCAAAAGCATTAAGATAAAAATTGTTCATATTTAATCATTTCTTTATTAGTAGAGTGCTTTATTGTTTTATTTTATTCTTGTTCTAACGCATTCAGACGCACTCATATTTTGTAAAATTTATTGCGTTCATCCAAAAGGAAAAGCACACATAAGAATAATCAAGTGTGTATCGCGCAATTTGTTCAAATATTGACTATATTCATTGGTTCGTAGGAGCACATCAGATTGCTAGTGTTTTAGTGAATGTTCTACCTTTTATACTTGTGGAATACCAAAATACCGGAAAAAGTTCAATTTTTGCAAATAGTAATAAAGTATTCTAAAAGGTGTAAAAAGTGTTAATATTTATTGGAATAGTGAAGAAAACATTTCTATTTAGGTTGTATTTCGTGAAATAGCTTAAGTGATACTTTTCAATATTTTGGTAGGAATCAGTAGTTAATGTGCGCTGATTCATGTTTTTTTTGGGTCGTGGCTCCAGATGTCGAAAATGCGATTTACCGCTTAAACATAGTATTTTTCACCCATTTCGAGTGTTTCAACGTTCTCCAAGCGGTCCGCGACCGTTTCCGGCCATTTGTACACATTCGTCTCTATTGTGATTTTGGTGCGTTTTTAAGTTATTCCGGGATTCAGAGGACTTCTTATCGGTATTGCCACTAACCTGTTTCCGGAATTCACCTACGCAATAGTCAACAAGTATTATACAAGACTCCAAGTGCGAGTAGTAGGGCTGCCTTTGTCCTGGCTCGTGACCACAAAAGTTTCATTCTCCCGCAGCGCTCCTTAAAGGAGAGGTGGGACGTACACGTGCAAAGCCTGCCCGATACATTATTATACGGTTTAGTACTCCGGGAAGCAAGGAAATTGTTTCACCTACCAAGAGCCGTCACACTTCCTTCTAACGTCTGTGAACAAGCTACTGGACAACTCTATCCAATCGAAAAAAATCTATCTTTCAACAATTTCCTTACCTTTAATGGAAGTTTCAATCTACAAACTGCTCTTCTGTCAAACTTTAAAAATGTACACGTGATAATTGTGCTCCAAACGCGCGAGTTATTAGTATCAATACGTGAAGTATTGTTATTCAGTGGATGAAACCAAATGTCTTCCTTCGAAAAAAGATCAAATGAACAACGAACACAAATGATTTCACAGCATAAATTTTAGAAGAATCTTCTCTGTGGACCGATGAATAAAGACTTGAGGAAAATATAGATTAAATGTTTTGTATGGAGTATTTTGTTACAAGGATCCAAAACGTGAACTAAAGGAAAGATAATTATAAGCCGGGAATATGTGAACCTGGAAAGGAATGGAAGAAATCAACTGAAGTAAGAAGATGCGTAATGAGAAAGTAGTAAAGAGAACAGGCGAGAGTCGAACAGTACTGGAGATAATAGAAGAAAAAGATAGTGGATAGTACATGGGCTACGCAGAGATTGAAATTGAGGGATGTGATTTAAGACGTAGTTGACGAGGAAAAGAGGACAATTCGAACCCAACTTTTTGAGAGTATTAAGGAAGATAAATACTATTCTGAGAAGGCGCAAGTTTGGGATGAGTGGAGAGGGCTTAAAATGTCCTGAAAGACTTGCCGCTTTTACCAGAGCAATAAAAATAATAAATTAATCCGGTTCCCCTCTAAAAAAATGGACTCTTAAATTTACTACCCCTTATGGCCTCACCACCAAAGTTTACGAAGGTAGAAATAAACTGTCATGTTTTCAACAGCTACTAAAAAGCATCCAGCGTTCGCTCTAGGTTGTTGCAGCTTGCGGGCTTTCACTTCTCCATACTCTCCCTCCCATGAAAAGGAAATTCCTTTAATATTTATTATTTTGCTTCAACGATTCCGTGTAAGGCATTTATATTTAGTATGATATGTAAATCACTTATATAATTCCGTTCTTTTACGCATGTTTAGTTATCTATTACAACATTGATTTTACGTAAGTTTGCCGGGGGGAATGCTCTAAAACTAACAGCTTCTGAAATGTCACAAATCAATCCACACTGTTTCTGCTGTGGTAATCGTCCCTACCGTCAAGGAATCCGGTCATAGTTATTGACGTTCAACCGTATACTCGTGCAATGGCGTACTGTTTTTCAGCGAATGAAAGAAATTATTTAATTCGAAGCGCAGTCAGTGAATACATATATCAGTCATTCCATGTTTAAGGCTAACTTCTACGTTTCTTGAAAGTCCTATCTTCCCCATGTTAAAAAAATACTACATACATCACTCAACTAGTTTTACAGGTAGAGAGATGTGGCTTGTCCCTGGTAATAAAGGAACTATTTCTGCGTGGAATCTGCCTATTTTCGTTTTTTAAAAAATAGCAATTTATGACATAAATTTCTCATAAGTAGTTTTCTTTTCAGAAGGGGAAAAGTTAGGAGGAAAAGGTTGGGAGAAAAATATGAAGAAGACTTAGTTGAAAAGAATAACTCCGGGAGCGAGGAAATGGGGGAGGGCGTTTGACAGCCTTGTACCCTCGACAAAGATGGACGGAAATAAGGGGATTCGGTAACAGTTTCTTGTAAACAAGGGAGGTAGAGCAGGGGGGACTGGAAGTTAGTTCTATTGTGTGAGACTTGCCAGATTTTTCATACTCAAATCCGGGACACCTCACACAATGAATGTCAATACGTATAGGTGTGTGTTAGGGGGTGGGGAGTAAATATTTCTTTATAGTAACTTGTAGATACATGTTCTGTTTCTTTATTATAGAATCTTGAAATATTCATTTATTACGCTGAAGTTGTATTTGACTGTAATTAGCTTTGGTACTAGTTAGGTGTAAGAGAGACCCTAACCTCGCTAGTGTATAATTCAAATTACAAATAAATAAATACGCAAATTAGCAATGAAAATTATAGACGTACACTCAATTAAATTTCATCTCACTGGAACAAAACATGAAACCGGCCGGCACGCCGGGACATCTCCTCAAAATCGGGACTGTCTCGGTCAAACCGGTACGTCTGGCAAGACCAATTAGGTAAAGCTGGATCTTAGTTACAAGTGCTCTAAACTTGAAACAAAGTGCATTTTGTGACATTTCTTCTGTTATTGAAGTGTGCAAATTCAATTTCAAATATACAATTAGTGAAAATTAACTACAAATTTATATATTTTTCTACCACATAGACCTCGTGCATTTACAATATTACCTTATTTTCTTATTTCAAATTTTAAGTGAAATTCTTAACCACTACTTTGGATTATACTACACTGGTGTCCCCCCATTTCGCCTAATCCCATCTCGCCTAACGGTTTATCAGCCACTGATGTCTCGAAGATGTTTCCCATCTCGCCTAAAATGGCGGTAAGATGCAAGGAGGGAATTTCTACACTGAAAAGGGAAACCAGGAAACATATCTACGTTTGCTAAAAGAAAAGGCATCAGAAAGTGGTATGGACTTTGAACTGAAATGTGTCACGATAGACTTCGAAACGGCTGCAATAAATGCACTTACGTTGTCCTTTCCCAACATGAGCGTGAGGGGCTGCTTCTTTCATTACACTCAGTGTATATGGAGAAAAGTGCAAGATCTGGAGCTAGTTTGTGAGTACAAAGAAAATGAAGAGGTTAGAAAATGGGTTCGGTGTGCAGCAGCGCTTCCTCTCATCCCATTAGATAGTGTTAGCAATGTGTTCCTGTTCATTCTGGAAAACGCACCCGATGTTCCTAACAAAGAGGCCTTCCATAACTATCTGGTGGACACTTGGTTGGACGAATGTGGAGCATTATTTCCACCGTAAGTATTCATGGCTTGTTTATAATTTGATCTAATTATGAACTGCACGTTAGGTTCGTTAGGGAAGGCTCATTTCGATTCAAACTGTTCACAAAAAGTTACAATAAAGAACTACTTAAATTATAAGAATATTGTTTGATAGCTCCATATTTTAATATGCATAGTTAAGTTCGGGTAGAACAAGAAAAATCATGGCAGTCGTGGGAAAGCAGACAGAGTATCTAATAATGTAAGCTAGTATTGTTCAGCTAAAATCCTTTATTAATATGGAACTGTAATTAATCTTATACTGTGATTTGAATTAGGTTTGTTCTGGCCACCGCCTGCTCAATCTTAGCTGCCTGTCCAATCAGCGAAAAATCGTGTGTAGCCTGTCGCCACGAATTGGCCGCTAGATGGCAGGCGTATTCAAGGGCTGTTCTGCTACTCAAAAGCATTAAGTGATGCCGTTGCAATATGGAATTTTGATTTCTGTAAGGACACAGAATGATTGTTCTAAAGTAAAAGACAAATATAGTGGCTTTTATACAAAACGCAAGTGTGAGCAGAAGTCATTCTTCGTTATTTTCATATTTTTCAATTATGCGAGCGATGAGAAATGCTGATAAATAAAATTTGCTGTAGTGTATCTTAGTCAATAAAGCTTTAATAATAACTACAAGTCCATGACAAAAAAGAAGCTGGATAAATCTGACCTCGAAATATTTTCAAAGTGTAATAAGAGGAGTCTTACCCCAAGAACACGAAAATTACTCCCCCTCCGTGAACCCCTACCCGCCCGCGAAAGATTTCTCTAGAAGAAACTATAGTTCTAGCTTTGTACCTGACAACGATACTCATTAATGTGCCGTAGTATGGGAGACTACAATATATAACCATAACCAATAACGCCATAGAGACAGAATTAAATAACAATGTACGACTAGTACTGCACAGTACTACAAAAATAATTTTAAAAACATACGCAATGGAATAAAATAATTATCCTGACAGTAATCACAATAACACGCTATATACAATAAATTCTAAAAACGTGTAGTATTATTCTCGCAATTGCCTATTGCGAACGTGTAGGTTTATTATTTCCTATATACAAGAAATAACCATGACCTGTGCTTGATGTACTACTACTGCTGCTTCTACTACTACTACTTATAATAATAATATAGTACATGTCAAGGATCTCTTTAAACGGTGTTCATGTTTCTAGCATATCAAGGAGGCAATGGAAACCCATTGTCGGTCCATCTTGCCGAGAGATCTTCGAGTTAAGGACCTGCCTCTGAACCGTACACCTTCCAACATTCCGACTTGCTTTTTATTGCCTTACAGAATGGTACGCAACAATTGTGCACCATTCTTTTCTTCAAACTCTTCGAAATATTCAGTTTTCCCTATACCAATACTCAAGAGTTACTGACTAAAACAGATGTATCGTGCTGCCTCTAGCGTCGGAATTAGGAAACAGATGTTCACACGAGGAACAATGCTTTTTGAAGCGAATGGGCAGGCAGCTATAGATCGAGCGGGCGGTGGTTCTGGCTATATCAAATATGGCTAGTAGAATATATTTACTTATTTTGGACTGTATTCGAGATTATATCATCTTTTTATTCATTCCATAAACATGTGCAATCATTTCAACAATGATAGCGGAAGGACAAACAATCCGGTGGAAGGCTGGTATGCTAAATGGAACAGGAAATTTTCAGGACACCATCCGAATACATTTTCATTTATCCGAGCCTTACGAGAAGAGCAAGCTTCGAATGAACTTACAATACGAATGTTGGAGCTGGGGAATGCTCCTGTAAAGCAAAAGAAGTGAAGAATAGTAGATGAACGAATCAGAAACTTAAATCAAAGACTAGTGAGCGGAAACATCGATTTATTCACGTATGTTAACACGGTATCGCATAATGCTCATATAGGATAGGTGAGTGTTTGCGTGTATATGTTTCATATAAGACAAATAATTTTGACATTAACATTAATGTGCTTTGTTTGTGTAGTGCTTATTATATATTTGTATTGTATTTGACAAAGATTGCCAATATCGATTGAAACATAAGGTTACTGATTTTATTATGTACGACAGATTAATACATAGAATAATTTTTCTGAAATGTGCTTATGGTTTCAGAATTTCATACTGTTGCTTGTTGATAATCTAGTACAAGAATTCCCTTTTTACTGCACAAATTCCCTCGTTGCATCATGCCGCCATTTTAGGCGAGATGGGATTAGGCAAATGGGAATTCCCATCTCGCCTAAAATGGTGGACATTCTTATCTTCGAGACATCAATGGCTGATAAACCGTTAGGCGAGATGGGATGGAATCACTGCACTATATTTATAATTATTTTACAGCTCTTATGTAGTGTGCTTATAATTTTACTCTTACATTTGAAGGTATTGAAAAGAACCTAGCATGTATTTGATAAACATATTCGTCTACGGTGATTTGTTGCCCTTCTATTAAGAATATTTGTAGTGTTTGTGATGTAAACCTTGTTAGAAATTTGCGACGAGACGGAGGAAAATATGTGAACTCTGGATATATAACAAAATTTGTAAATTTTTATGTTTATACATTTCTCTCGTAATACGTTCTATAATTTGGATATATTTGTTCCATATTCTAAGTTCACACATTGAGTTAGTCTATGATACAGAGTGTCCATTTTTTTACAGTGGTTACATGTTGCTTCGTCATTTATTCCTTTTTCATACAGTATCGCTTTACAGTTGACTATATTATATATAGTTTGAAAATATATTATGTAACCTTGGATCTCTAATTAATCTGTTAAATTTTTCGATACTATTTCCCATTGAATTTGGGGATACTGCGTTGCAAATTGAATGTTTTATATTGTCTTTGTTCCATTAGAAATTGGTACAGTTGTCGTACATTCATGTCTACAATATTAATTTGATCAATTAGTGCATATGTGAGTATTAAAAATATATCTGATAAATATAGAATCTTTTTGTACCAATGCTGTATGTGTGTCGGTAAAGTAATGGATATTTCATCCATTAGTGACCGATATACACATTTTGCCAGTGAGGGTCGCAAGGAACGTAGCATTGCTATGGTACGATGTAATCATAACGCGTCGCCTTGCAACTTTATATGTTTTAATTTCATCCCACCTTGAGACGTGGGGAGATATAGGGTAGACCTGGTCACCTTCAGTACATGTCCTCGTCAAATAAAGTATCCTATGAATTTAATTGCGCAAATGTTTTATTAGAGAGAGGAAACAGTTGAAGCAAATATATCCATTTACTTACTATGAAGCAGTTTACAAATCGCACTCGCGATATTAAAAAATCAAAACAAGTTTGATAGTTTGTTAATTCGTGTACAGTAGCTCCCAACAGTCTTCGTTCATTTACTTTTATTGTGTCCGTACAGTGCCTATAGAAGTCAATCTCTAATATTTTAACATGATCTACAAGATTACCGAGTCCCTCATAATATTTCTCATGTTCTTTCTTCAGTACCATTATATTGTTTGTTTTTCGTATTCATTTGTATACCTGAAATTTTTCGGTAGAATTTTACTACTTTGATTGTATTTATTACATCCTGCCGTGAAGTAGCAACTAGACTAACGTCATCTATGTAAACTACACTTTTAAAAGTTATTTGAAGTAAGTGCGAACCTGAAATATTTGCTTCGATTTGTGCGAGTAAGGGTATCATACACAAGCTAGAAATATGATTCCCTTACTCAAGTCCATTTATCATTGCGAAAGGTTTTAAATGTCTCCTATTTATATGTATTGACATTTTCCTAAGTCTTTCTTGCAATGTTAATACGTTTAGAATTTGGTAGGGAAATTAAAGTGTCTTAAAGTAGCTCGTAAAAAGTTACTATTGATTCTATCAAATGCATTTTGCATATCAGGAATCATTCTTGCATATGAACCTTTACAACTTTGTGCATATCGAATATATTCTCTTATTTGTAGAAGCATGGTAGTAGCATCCATTCTACCTGCAATTCTACCCTGAGCCTAAACATTAAGTCCGGAGTAGTGTGTGTTACTCGCATTGCCAAAATTTTATACAATATTTTTAAATCGCAATTCAGTAAAGAAATTAATCTATATTTATTGGCTTCACCATTGGTTTGATATTTACTAACCAATATACCTCGCATAACAAAATTTATCTTGACATCTAAAGTTATTCCATATAACATTGAACACCGTTTTTAAAATTGGAATCAATTCTTGTTTAAATGTGGTATACATTAACGGTGAGACCCCGTCAGGACCTCCCGACGATGTTACTTTGAAACCTACGATAGCACTTTTTATTTCTTCTGTAATTTGAGCATCGAGTATGTTCCTTGATTGCTCTAAATTTTTGGGTAGACAAGTGTCATTGTTTATATGGGCGTTAAATAAACTTCAATAATTATTATATACAGTTGAATATATTTTTCCCCATCATATAAGTTACCAAGCTTATCCATATATGTATTAATGATTTTTTCTCTCAATATTTTCTTTCATTTTGAATTTGCAAATTCTTTGGGGTTTCTCGAATCCCTATTTGAGGAAGGCGACTTCTTACAACAGTTACTAGATATAACTGTTTGTGCAAATTACAAAGAATATTTTTTATTCTCTTTATACGAACTAGAACCTTTTCTCCTTTAGCTACTTGCGCATTATATTCATTTAAAATTTTATAATAATATTCTATCAATTTTTTTGTGTTTTTACTTTTATCTTTAGCATAAGTTTTAGAAATATACCTAAATTTACGCTTCAACCTGTCCCACCACAATGGCGGATTATTTTTATAGAGTTTTCTTGACTTCTTGCATTAGTTTTTGAATTGAATCTACAAACTCTGGTTCAGTAATAATAGATGAATTTTGGTACCACACATCATCTCTTCGTAAGTGCGTATGTGTCCCATGTTCCAATACTATTAGTACTTCATTGTGATCTGATAAGGCCATAGGGTAAACGTTAACTCTTTTTAATTCACCTTGTAAGGTTTATATATATATATATATATATAAATATATATATGGGAACTTCCTATACTATATATATATAGGTTTAGATATATTCGTTAGGATGTAGTTTGACAGCTTCAATTAAATCAAACATCTTCGTTTATCTAATTAATTCTAAACTAATATCCGCATGACTAGAATCTTCAACGCGGCGCGTAGCATTTGCATCCATGCATACTATCGTGTGCAAAGGACTAAGTCTTCGAAGTTCTAAAGATATATCATCCCTGAAAAACGTTTCTCTTTCCTTCTTTAAATTATTATCAAAGGGTAAATGAGCGCATAAAATTGCCAAATTATTTATTTTACCTGTGATCATTTTCCCAGAAGGATGCAAATACACATCGCGTAAAATTAAGTCACCTCTGACTGCAATAGTAATATATCTATTTTATCTATATATTTGAGAAGAGTGTACGTTATAATTATGTAATTTTGATCCATTCTCTGAAATCTTTTGAAAGCAGGCCACGTGAACGTCATGGAAGTTTAAAAACTGTTGTAATATTTGTAGTTTGTGCGTTAACTGCGTATTACAAAGGTTAGAAGTTAAAACCTTTAAGATCATAACAATCAAAAGCACTAAATTACCGGTTTTCAATATTTTCAGTTTGGTAACCCTCTATATGCCACTCACTCACAATTAGAATGTAATTAAATTTCCTTACCACTTTTTTTAATTTACTCGATTTATTGCAGCCTTAATTCGTCACTTATCCCCGCTAGATATTTGAGATTGAATTAATCTTTCTTTTAAAGTCTGCAATAACTCTTATCTAGTAACACGCTTTTCCTGCTCTACTTCACTAAGCGAAAGGGAGCTTTTTCTGATTACGCAGCAGAGCTTTCCTTCTATTTCTTTTTGCACTTTTAGATATGAAGAAGTTTCCGTCAGTTTGTATCACAGACACACTTGTTTCACTGGATGAATCTATAGAAGACGACTCACCGAATGAGTCACGTTCTTGAAGCACAGAAATCTTCGCTTCCACCGGTTTCTGTAGCTCTGTTGAAACACGTATATCACTAGTAAATTTTTGACCTTCACCCTGCAAACTCTGGTTCTGAGAATTCGAAGCCTCAGGCGTAATTAAGTTTCTATTTGTGTTGTCTTCTTTTATGCCAGAAGCAACAACTACACGTTGCTCTGGCACTTGCGTCACTTCTTTCAAATTGAATTCAGCTGGCCTAACCTCATTAATTGTAGCACTTTTTTGTCGAGGAGCAACCAAATTCGGGAAAGATTTATAGGATAGGGAAATTGGAGTTTCCTTTCGATTTAGTGTATTACACTGTACATTCACACACTGATGATTTTCTTCTCTTAATTCATTGCACACGTCACATATTTCCTGATGAAAGTTTACAAATATCTGGATATTTATTCCTAATGTGTTCAAAAACAGGGACAGTTTCCTCTGTAATTTACTAAATGTTATTATTCTTTCCCATTATATATTTTGAAGCGGTGAGATTGGGAGAACAAAAGTTGAGAAACACCTGTTACAACTCCATATTGTAGAAAGGTTTGTTTTACTTGTTCGTCACTTATTTCAAGTGGCAGAGTAAACGCAACGGCCTGATATGAATGGTTTGTTTCTAATTGCACTGTTAATTCTTGAAGTAGACCTCCGTCATCATAGAGTAATTATCCTTGACACGACCTTATTGCTGCTTCTGCTATATCCAAAGACTTACATTTGATAAAACAAAATTTCTTGTAATTACAAAAGTGAAAATGGTGAACGTGAACATCAGCCCTACTTAATTTGTGCAAGTTCTCGTTGCCATAAATGTATAAGATATGGATTGTGAAAACCATAAATGTGCTGTGTGTTTTAATTCAGAAGGTATTAGGGATTTTGTACTTTATAGTATGGAAGTATTCATTAATCACGTAATGTAACAAGGCCCCAAGTTTGCAAAAGTGGTGGCACTTTCACATAACGGATCTCGGTTTGATATGTTATTTGCTGCTCGAAGCCTTTTAGAACACCTGATACTTCAAATTATTGCACAAGGTCATAAAATTATACAACTAAGTGTAAACAATATTTTCAGAGACACGTACCTGTTCAAGGGAGTTCGATTAGCTGACCTTGCTAAAACTGTGGGTTTGGATGAATCTCTCAGGAAAGATGATTTTCCATACCTATTTAATACACCTCAATATCAAAATTACGAAGGATTGTATCCCAAACTTTATTTTTATGATATTGTCAGTAAATCGCCTGCAGAGGCAGAAGCATTTGCTGCATGGCATAAAGAATGTTAAGAGTAAAAGATCTTTTATTTCCAGCATGAATTACTAGTTATTGCCGGAATGACATCCGTATCCTAACTTTGAGTCTCATTCGATTTTCAAATCTCATTGAAGAAAAAACAAACGGCATCCAATGTTTTCTTCATAGAAGCACCATTGCTATGTGTGCGATGGAATGCTTTTGATCTCTTTAGTTACAAGAGAACTGTATTCCAATTATTCCTCCATTAGGGTTCTATCATCCTGATCATCAAACTAAGAAAGCACGCCAATGGCTCAAGTATATGGAACATGAAAGCAAACTGACAATCAGGAGAGCTGGAAATGGTGGTGAGATACGACTCAGACATTTTAAATTAGATGGATATGATAAAAAGAGTCGTATTGGGTTCGAACTCTATGGGTGCTACTGGCATGGACATCGTTGTACAGCCCAACTTCGAAATCTTCCTATGGATGTTGGAAAGAGTAACTTACAGGACCGGTATGATGCGACGTTGCCTAGAAAAGCATTTCTTGAAAGTACTTGTGGTGCAAAGCCTGTGGAACAATAGGAATGCGAATGGGATAAGGCTGTTACAACATCTCCTGAAATTCAAGCATTCATTCGAGAACAGTGCCATAATGTTCAAGAACCATTACGTCTGAAAGGCGCATTTAAGGGAGGGCGCACAGAATGTTTTCGTGTATTGTACAAATGTGATGAAAACGAATATCTGGAATATGCTGACCTCACTTCCTTGTACCCATGGGTTATGTTTAAGAAACTTCTCCCTACGGGTCAAGTGTAAGTACATAATGGTTTCACTGTTCAAGTCCAATGCCCAATAAACTCGATTTTATCTGTTCCGGAGTTGCATGGACAAGCTGAATACCAGATATTGTAATCATGCTCAAGAGGAACGTGCTATCAAAGGTGTCTTCTGTACCCCTGAGCTTCATGCTGCGTTAAAGTAAGGGTATGTTATACTTGATACAAAATTTGGGAAATGGAGATGAGAGGGATTATTCAAACCCCATGTTGACAGCGCTTTTTAAATATGAAAGAAGAATCCAGTGGGTTTTCTTCTGATTTTACTACAGAAGAGCAAAAACAGGCATATGTTGCAGATTATGCCCGCCATGAAGGAATAATTTTTGTGTATGGCAAAATCGAACATAATGAAGGGCTGAGGTATATTTAAAAATCTTAAACTCACTCTTTGGTAAATGGGACAAGCGCAGTAATGTGCCACAAACAAAGATTGTAACGTGCTCAGGAATTCCTTGAACTTGTAAGGGCACCTCACTTGGAAATACATAGTGTAGTTTTTGTAGGACAAAAAATATTGGTGATTCACAAAGACATGGAAAATTAGGACTCACTATATTCATTTACAAATTTAGCTGTAGCAACATTCATATCTTCATGGGCCAGATTCCGACTGTTTGAAATATTAGATACTGTTGGTATTGAGAGAGTTATTTACTGTGATACAGATAGTATCATTTATATACAATGACGTGATGAACCAATCTTGTTACCTTTAGGGAACTACTTAGGCGAATTACCTAGAAACATCAAAAGGGGTGGGAGATGTTCATCTTCATTGCCTTGGGTGCAAAAATTACGCTTACAAAATTCGAAACAGTCATACAGGAAATGTAAAAGAAGTTTCGAAAGTTCGTGGGGTAACATTAAATGCAAGGGTTCGAAAGGTAATTCATTTTCAACACTTTTATGATTTAACACGGAAGTATGACAGTAATCTTTAATCCTAGCAATATACTGCGCAAATCAGGATATATGGTTGTCTCTAAAGGATAAATAAACGCCACCAAGAGGTATATACCCAAAGACGTAGGCTAAATACTTCCGATAACGAGGATTACCATATCTTACCTTTTTTACCGTATAAGTAAAATGCAATGTATACATTCCTTAAAACATGAGTTTTGTCAAACAAATTGAAATCATTCTTGACTACCTTTGTGAGTAAGGCAATATCAATAAATTATTTAGTGCATCAGATTGTATCTTTCATGAGCAATGGTGGCGACATATCTAAATAACTTAGTTAATTTGTGTAATTTTTATTTTCAAACAATAGAATGTACTTTTTTAAAAACTTGTAAATCACAACTTAATTTTGTGTAATCTCTGATGTACTGAACTTGTGTTTGTAACAAGAACTGTACTTATACTTAAATTCGTACAGTAAAATGTCTTGATCCTACAACAGTATTGTTTTATTTCTTTTACCTATTTGACAACACTGCTGCGCAATGCTCGTCGTATATTATTTTTATTTACCTAGTTGCCAACTCTGCTTCGTAATGCTCGTCGTTATATATTTTTATTTACCTAGTTGCCACCACAAGTGCGTAATGTTCAAATATTTTAATTTTTATTGTCTTGCAAGCTATTTACTAGTTTCCAATTCACCCGAATTTTCTTCCTTCAAGAGGACCTATTGCGAATCGAATAAAAGTTGAATTAAGCACTTACGCGTTTTAAGTAACAATTCTCCTAAATTTTCAAGAAAAGAAAATCGATGATTCGAAGTCAAACAAGTTCATATTTTCTAGTTAATTTTTCTTGAATAATGTTATACATTATAAACTATCAATTACTTCGTTATTCACAGAAAATTAATTATTTTATTTTCCTTGCATTTCAGAATCAATGCGCGTTCTTTAAATAAGAATTCTTCTTCAGAAATTTGAAAGTATTAAAGTGCTTTGAAGAAAGGAATCTCCAGGAAAAAATCCCAACTCACTGCTTAAGCTTTTTATTTTTTCTTTATTATTTTATATCGTAGTTTTGCTTTGTGTAGTAAGCATGAATCAAACAGACGTTAGTGTCTCTTGACTAGAAATCGAACGGTCTGTCTGGTCAGGACACTTTATTCGTACTTTTAATGTGAGGTGTATTCAACCTCGTAGCAACTTGAGTAACCAAGTTGACATGATTTGCTGTAAGCATCTGGAAGTTCGAAGGCTCGAACAGTGCTGGAGGTCAGTACTAGAACTATCTAGTAGGTCTTATTAAATAAGTTTGATGACAGGACGGTATCTTCAAATTTAATCGTATGATATATCTAGGTTCTGAGATCCTACGTTCCTATTGGACTTGGGCACCTTGAATACCTGCAAAAGTAGGTAGGAGGTCGAGCCCCGTTGGACTGAACACCACAACTTAGTTTGTACCGTAGTCTATGAGCCATATAGAAAAATATATTGAGTAACCTCGACATCCTCCGTTGAGATCAACTTTGTTTTGCACAGACAAAAGCTTTGTGTAATGCACAGAAAATACAAGTTTAACTTGATTCATAAGTCAGTCTGGTGCTGAAGTTATCAATTCATGATTCTTCGTACAGATTCTGTCACGAACATGGAAAGTACAATATTTGTATGTTCACATTCCGATGCAATGCTCCTTATTAAACATGTTCACATTTAATGTCCAAATGCTCGTGAACAAAATTGAATATGGGCGGCAAAGATGCCTTCAAGCTCAACTAGTTATTTACGAGTTCGGATTATTAACAATCCTCGTTATGGTTGCTTCGAATTCAATTTACAGTGCTATAATTAAAAGGTTCGAAGTGAATTTTACTTACATTAGAGATGTGAAATAGTTTGGAGTCGAAATGGGTATTTAAACAATAATGAATCATACAGAAAATAATGTTGACTAAAATGAATATGGTTAATATTAACCAAAGAAAGACATAAAGAAAGAGCAATAAAAAGAAATGAACTAGTCTACAATCTCAAACCCAGCTTTACGCAAGGACTGACTTGACAAGATTCTGAAATTTAGAAATATTGCATTCACAATCATAAAACAAATCTATTGTATATCTTTATTTTCTGGCTGCTATATTATGTATTATGAATCACAAGGTTTAACTTCCAGACGACCCACCTGAAGAACTAGCTGTTAAGCTGTCAAATAAAATGACTTCTTTCCCGACCCTGATGTATAAAATTAAAAAGTAGTTTCGTATGTCTATTATTCAATTTTCTGGCTATTTTCTCAGTAAACGTCTTAAGGAATCTTCTAAGGAAGAACCCAAGGAAGTACTAAAGAGGTTCACATTTAAATCTTTAAATGTTCGTTAAAGAGAAACAAGATATATCCAGCACATGGCGATGATACTTCTGGTACATTCCATATACATACCTAATTTGATTTCAAGCTCTTCCCGTCTCCATAGCAAGCCTTGTTCCTAATTAAAACCATTTTCTTGAATAGCATCTTGAAAGCTTCTTTTTATAGAGGATCGTATTTTTACCAAATACTCCTTCAGCTAGACCATTAAGATATATTTAGCATATGTCGGGGGTACCCCTGGTACATTGCTTTTACGATTCTAGCTTGGTTCCAAACATTCTCCGTCTCCCTAGGTCACTTAATTCCTAAGTAAAACCATTTACTGATAATTGATAATTTCTTAACTATTTTAAGAGGCTCGTATATAATACTCGTAAAGTATTAATATACGAATAATAATATCCCAAGCATATTCCATATTACATACTTAAGTTGATTTAGTTTCTCCCCGTCTTACTAGTTCACTTCATTCCCAATTAAAAGCATTTTCTTGTACTCCATCTTGGTTACTTCTTAATAGAGTTTCAAGGAAAATATACCATTAAGAGTGATCTTAGTACATTGCTTATAAGATTCTAGCTTCGTTCCAAACATTTCCCGTCTCCCTAGGTCACTTCATTCCTGATTAAAGCCATTTCCTTGAATACAATCTTGACAATTTCTTAAGGAGTTCCAATGAAGTTAGGGAGACAAAAACATTCCTAGTACATTCCTTAATACGATTCTAGCTTTGTTCCAGACTTTTCTCATCTCGTTAACACTCTGCATTAGTAATTGAAAGCACTTCCTTAGAAGTTTCCCATGACAATTTCTTAAAGACGTCTCAAGATTTTCGTCTAGTTATTTACGAGTTCGTTTTACTAGCAAACCTCGTTATGGTTGCTTCACATTCAAGTACTTATCCACTCACGTGTAAGTATTAGCTCCATCACATTCAAAAAGAAAGTTCTAAAATATGAAAAGGTGCGTATTTTATACGAAAAATACTCTGATATTCTTTCAGCGTCTTAAGGATGTCTCAAAATATCAGTCTACGATGTCCGTTTGACATCCAATTTCAAGCACTAGCCTTGTCACATGCAAGTATTAGCTTCATCACATTCCGAAGAATGTTCTAAAATGGGGAAACATCCGTATTTTCTATGAAAAATACTGATATTTTTTCAGCGTCTTATTAAACGTCTTAAAAATTAAGGAGGTTTATGAATTACCTATCATATGTACCTACTTATTAATTAATTTAGTGTTTCTATGAAATATTCTTTTATATATATAAGACAAAATATATAAAGACAAAAGGTATATATATATATATATATAATATAGGGATAAGACTACGATATTCATATTCCCTGGAAAATTCTAGCCTAGTTTGATGTATCGATCATCTCTCTACGTTCATCCGTTCCAAAGATATACATACTTTTATTAAAACACCTTAAGATAAAGAAAATTATCTTTTCGATTCATTCATATCAATAACCCTTCTTCCATCAATTTCAACTCACTCCTACGAAAACAACACTCCCAACTAAAGAAGACGAAAAACACGAGAGTCTGATTGAATTGTGCTGTCATTCTAATAGTTATTAGTGTGCATAAATGTGTAACCAGATGTTGGCTTTCCAGTCTGTCCATCTTGCGCGGAGAAATAGAAGAACAGCTGTTTTTGAAAATCTCTCCACAGGTAACAAAGAACGCAGACGAAGGGGAGTTGGCATGATGTTCAGAATTTGGCAAAATGTACGAGTTTTAGCTTTACAAGAAAATCTACATTGTTTTATAATATTAGCAAACTAAAACTTTTAGATTATTCCTATGATTATACTATGATATAGATTTCAAAATAAACTTAATATATTATGAATCATACTGAAAGAAGTAAATAATAAATAAGTAATAATAATAATAATATAGGGAGAATATTCTAGTGTTTGTCTAAAATAATGGAATATTGTGCTTGTTGTGGCTAGATTACAGAAAAAAGGTATTATAAAGTATTTTTTATTTCATGAGAACCTTTTTCCCAAATCACTTTCCCCAGAAACTCCCTACCGCGCCAAGGAAGTGACAGGGTCCTGTCGTAAAACATTTAT
>JAGDQP010034822.1:1114-19897 GCA_022664845.1 Lepisma saccharinum | reverse complement strand
TTCTGACGGAATCTCTGCTTTACACTCTCCGGAAACTGAAATTTCCTGAAAAAATCCATGTTCAAAAAGTAGAAAAAATTCATATCCACAAAAGATCAACCTACGCTTGAAGAGAATATCAACTAACTAAATTGTCAATATGGACACAGAATTGTTATAAATTTAATTGTTGAAATTTGCCTAATCGCTCGTAGATGGCTGCCTTCTCCACTCTAATTCTATTTGTGATTTCTTTGTAACTACAATGGGTGATAGATATAGAAATAGAGGTATTTATTACAAAACTAACCATTGGATGAGAAGTGTGAACCAAGTGCGAAATGGAGTAAAAATTGATCTAGTTTAGTCCAGGGCCTAAAATTGAGTGGAGTACTCCACACTTTGTGGAACTGTAGGAAAGGAGTGTGGAACTATAATTCTTAAAGTGTGGAGTGGTATTAATGTGAGTACCTTACTTTTCTCGGATTATGCATTTAAACGCGTTTAGTGTGTCAAACTAAGTCTTACTGATTCAATACATTCATTATGCAATGGGTTACTCAATTCCATATAACTGCCAGTATATGATATTAAGCCAGAGTTAATACGTATAGGTGTCTCCTAGATGGCAGGGAAAACCATTGCCAATTTTGAGGTGAAGGAAGTTTTTAACTATATTTAGTTTTCAAACGTGTTCGGTTGCATTCATATAGTTTTAAAATATGCAACTAACTGCACGTTTATCTGTTGTTTCAATAAGACATTACACTTTTCCGATATAATGAAATGTGTTGTTTCGCAGATAAAAATTACACGATCCTTTGAATCCGTTATAGAAATATGTACTACCAGAGATAACATACACTAATAACCGCCAAAAATTTAGCCGAAGCACCGTAGACTCTCAACAACCAATCATAACCCAGGAAATATTATCCTGGGAAATATATCCCAGGAAATATTTTAGCCCAACCCCTGCTGTTATGAAATGGCTGGCCAGAAAGAAAAGGCGTTTTGAAGTTGGTAGGAAGTCATAGGAACAGCCCTGGTATAACGGTGTATTTGCCTCGGCAGAAAACAGACTGAGACAGCGTGATGATCACGGAAAAATGACAGTGAAATTCTTATGTAAGAAAAAGTGACTTTTTTCTTCCAGTGTGACTACTTTTCTTACCGGTTTGTTTCCTGTATTTTATGGTTTAATACAATACAATTAAATATGTATCCTAATGTGAGTTTAATTTTGTTTGCTCTGAATGCCAAAATTTTCCTACATAATAATAATTTTTTGGTCGCAGGTAAACATGATGTACTGGACAGAACACTGATTATATGTCAAAACAAATGCTGACTAAACTAGTTTTTCTATACTATATAAATTTTTTACCAGTGTGGAGCTGTGATTTCATTGAATTTTAGGCCCTGGTTTAGTCTGAAACTACAGTTTAATTAATTATGACTTCCTTAGCATGGCTTTTTTAAAAAAAAAATATATATGTAATTTTGTCCTCCTGTATAAAACAGACAGGGATGTAATGGATGGTGTACGGCGTATATGGATCTCAATTTTTAGTCATCGCCATATACCCACCTACAATTTATGAAATGCACAGTTGTATGGGACAGTTAGCGAAAGGTTTCGTTACAAGGAGATAAGCGTATACCTACCTAAAAATTTAGCATTACATCCCCAGCACGGATACGCTATTTTCGTAAAGGCACATTATGGAATATGCTAAGCCCGTTGTCTTGATTTTTAACACAGTAGGCAACAAGTATTTTTAAAATGGCATATTTAACAGCAATAGGCCCGTTATTTTCTTAAGCCACTTTATGGAAACGTAAATCCCGTTGCCTTGGCTATTTAGTGCTCATGAATAGCGTTGGATTATCCTCACTACAATAAGTAACTTCATGAAATATCACGTTATAGGAACACCTAACCGTTTCCTTCATTGCCAATGTTTAATTTGCATCAAATAAATCTGCCACGCCATCTATACCGGACGTCAGGCCTATTAGATGATTCTTTCCTATATGGAGGTGCGGCTGTATGTCCACCGCTGAGCAGCGAGAATCTCTGTGTACTGTTGTGCGACTGAAGTGACGTTCTAGTCAATCACATGTTACCGGCCTAATAATCTCCAATTAAACTACTACAGTCACGACTATTTTCTGTGTACGTAGAACATTCTCCAGCTTCACAGATGAATCAGCGACTGACTCCTGGAATCAACTACTAGGCTGAATGCACTACAATGCTTGCGATTCTTATAGTAAAGATTTTGTTTCCTTAATTGCTGCAAACCATACAACGCAAAAGAACATAATAAAGTTATCTTACACAAAAAACTTTGTGAATAGCATGCTGAAAAATCCTGGGGGATTGGGAGATTTCCCCACCACTATCAACAATCTGGCTATTAATTTTCCCCTCCCACCACTATCAACAATCTGGCTATTTGGCTATTTTTTAAGTTTCCCCTCCCACCACAATCAACAATCTGGCTATTAAGTTTCCCCTCCCACCGCAATCTCTCAGGGGAGATAAGATTGTATCAAATGTTGGCGACCTCAAAACGAAATAAAAAATCTTGTGCAAAAATGAAAAGTTTCTCAACTGGATTCTTCCCAACAAAGTTAGCATGCCACCGACAGAAATGACATCGTTTTGGCCAAATTATGACGCAAGACGTGTTGATTTAGTAACTCCTAATCGATGTGTATGATTGAACAAAGATTATATACAAGTGCCGCATACGAAGGCTTTCCTTCGTATTAATTTCAATGATAAGAAATTAATATGTAGTTTAATAAGAGAATATGGAAATTTCCTCAAAGTAACATGCATAAACATTGGTCAAAATAATTAGATGTATTGGGTACCGACATGGCTTGCATTTCCGGAAACCTCCGTAAAGCTGCACCCCACAAGGATGGCACAAACGCCTGTAGCTCCGAAACGACTTTTTGGTTTCGAAATTTCTTTGAAAAGGACTGTTTTTGTGTTTTTAGTTCCTTTGGGTCCATTTTGTATTATTCGCTTCCTTATTTTCCCTACTCATTCTTTCTTTCTCTTGGTCTCTCTCTCTCTCTCTCTGTGTGTGTGTGTGTGTGCATAATGTTTCTCCACCACAATTTCTTGAACAACTTCGCACCCTGGTGTACAGGAACTGTTCATAAGCGATCAGAAAGTTCACTTCTAATTCATTCATTTTATACGACATGCTGAAAAATCATCAGAATTTCTGCTTTCGTGGAACACTGACAACTGAGAGATCCGATTTCGAGTTCCGTTCACTTCACAGCAAACATCAAACATTCCTTGTTTACTTTTCCATAGATATACGTTATTGAATAGGAGACAATTCCTATTCATTTTAAGCCACTTCATTACGCTAAGTTTGGTTATAGTTTGGGTTACTCTATAGATACTCCCCGAATCGTTCAAAAAATATTAGGTTATGTTGGGTTTGGTTGGATTGAGTTAACTTATATTACTTCATTTAATGATGATTTCATTACTTTTATTACTTCAATAATGTACTGAACATGGTGATTTATCTTCCTGAGGAGTATCCAAAGAGCATCTGATGTTTGGTCAATTGTTCGAACGCCATTCTCGAATGATGCGTTGAATAATTGAGTCTCGTTACCACAAAAACATTAATTACTTTAAAATATTCTAAAAAGATCAAAATCTTAATGGTGGTGATTTATATCATAATACCAACTTTGAACCAGATTTAACCTTTCCAGCACAATATGCGAATATAACTGTTATCATATGGCTTGCGTTATTACTAAAACTGTAATAGCTTACAAAATCTAACACTACTAAAGTATGAAGAGTTCTCCATCGTATCAATATATCAATCTTGATTTGAATTGCTCAAGTTCTTCTCACGTGGTACGCGAAAATTTATCATTGAAACCGTACTCAGAATAAAATTTTAATAATCAAACAACATTTATAAGGCCCACTATCATGAAACCAAATTATATGTAGAACGCACTCATGACGGCACACGCCTAGAATCGCGCGCCTACAATCTGATATTGTGGTACCCCAATATGTAAAAATTACAGTAAAAGTCTGATTTCCAAATTTCAAAAAGTATCGATATATCACGCTATTTAATTACCTGATATCTATGAAACATATTCTGAATAATGTATGTTATTTAGGTTAAAATATTTTAAACAGTATTTCATAAATCATATAATAAATATAAGTTATTTCCGAAATAAAAACGCTGGGACAAAATAAACATCCTTTGAAAATCTGCTTTGGAATGTATAACTTATAATTTGAGGCGGTGAAACGAAAAGTGGTGTAAGTCAACGTGTAGTGAATTTGAGAATCAAAAGGTTTTAGCAAAATCTCTATTTAAAAATTAAACACACACAATACCGTAAAAGAATCGTTATATGTTGTGTCCGAATTGCAATATAATATGTATATTTAACTTCTGGTAAATGTATGTGATTAAAGAAATACTCACTCACATTATCACTCACAACATCTTCATCCATTATTAGTGGCTTGTTTACTGTTGCATTGAAACTCTCAAGACAACAACAGGCAATGGCCACAGTACTAGCGACTTGCACCACGTTTCCATAAAACAGATTTGAATTTGAAAAACAAAGATGTTAAAAAGACAGATGTTAAAAACACAGATGCTCAATATTAAAAAAAAAGACTTACAAAACTTTACCTTTCACTGCCTCATTTGAATATAGCGGAGACTTTTACTGATATTGTATACTAATTGACATTATTAACTGTTGGTTACCGCATAAGTACACAGTCAATCAAAAGAGCGGAATATTCACTATTCTTAGAATTGAAAGAGAGATCAATCACTATTTCTAGAGCGAAATTTTCAATTAAAAAGAGTGTTTTTTAACGCAACGCTCTCGCTTTGGATGGAAAATTTACTATTTTCAGATGCAATATCAATGCTTTTGGAGGTAATTTATTCTTCAAACTTGAAAGAACGATTTCTCATCTTTTTAGAGCGGATTATTCCTCATCTTTTTAAAGTGAATTCCAATGCATGATGGCTACTGGTCAACTTTGTTCTCCGCTATTTATTTGTTACTGCGAAAGTTATCGAAAGACGAAGCTATACTGTGAAATTTATCGCGTTTCTTTAAATTAAA
Source organism: Lepisma saccharinum (assembly GCA_022664845.1). Taxonomy (NCBI): domain Eukaryota; kingdom Metazoa; phylum Arthropoda; class Insecta; order Zygentoma; family Lepismatidae; genus Lepisma; species Lepisma saccharinum. Next base: position 14,749 of record JAGDQP010034822.1, on the reverse strand, counting down.
AATGACAACAGAAAACCTGAAAACATTTTTTCAGTGATAAAAATACACCAGAAGACGTCAGGAGCAACGAGAAGATATGTACAAGAAAAAGAAGAAAAAATCTTTGACCATTGTTCTCTAGTACCTGACGAGACAAAAGAAATCATTTCGAAGAAGGCTTCTCCTTAATTTTTATAACAACAATTTTTGTTTATATATTTGACAAGAATACTTTCATTAACATTTTTGAATTATTATTTATTGAGGAAGACATATCTTAAATTCATGTAATTATTACTGTCACATAATTTTGAATTGTGAAGATATACAAGTCAGTATTTCTTTAAGGAAAAATGTTCTAGGGGTGGGATATTTTAGTTCTTCGGAGAGGGTAAAAAAGGAAAGAGGGCATAATTCTAGTAGAACAATGGATAAGCCCTCCTTGTTACAAAATTTGTTGTTTTTAATTGGAGGATAATTGACTCAGTCTGGGGGTAATGATCTCCGATCAACCCTCTGGAAGGAACGCTGAGAAAGTGTCCAAAAATATCTGGGTAGTCTTGGATAAACCTCCCATTTAAGTCTTGAATAAATAAGAAAAATAATGAAGATACAATTGAGCCGGTAGTATTAATAAATAGATAACACTCAAAACATTGTTTTGACTTTAACAATGGTTTCATGGACAGCATTATTATGCAGTTTTTAAAGAAATTGTAGTTACAGATAATGGTGACTCCTCAACTGAAACGAAATCTGTGCCACGTTATTCTGTTGACCTTGAGAGCATATTACCAAAAGAATATTTAATATTCTTTTTCCAGAAAACAGTATAACGGAGTCAAAATCGACGCGAGTCGAAGTTGTCTAAAGGACCTACAGAATTAAACTAAAATTAAAATGCAGTAAGTTTAAAAAAAAAGTGGGAAATGTCCTAAATAAGGATAGTCTAAGAAAAATGGTTTGGACAAAATATTTCAAACTCTTAGCCCTAACGGCAGCTACTGTAAACTCATTTTATTATTTTCGCTGAGGATATGTGAAAAACATTGTTTATACAACGGAATCGACAATCTCTGATGAACAGAAAACCCACAAAGGCAACGTGATAACTTCTGTGAATATCAGCATGCTTACTTGAATATGATGAGAAATCGAATATAGTCTTGATCATGGGGGGATTTATGCAGGCGGATTTGTGGGGGTGGGGGTGCATTGCTCCCCAGTCATTTCAGAATGACTACATGTTTCATTCTATATCATAACTTTTAAAGTGATTGCCCCCCAGGGTCTCTCTCCTAAATCCGCCCATGGCATTGATATTCTGTTGGCGACGAATGAACCTAATATGAAAGAACATAAAACTTGTATCTATCCATCAACGCTACCATTCTATTTGTATCTTTATTGTTTTCTGATTTATTAAACATGCTGTGTCAGACCCTATATAGACTGTGTGATTTTTATTCTCAAAATGTTATCAGAAATCTTTTTTTTTTTCGCTGGAATATGCCTTTTTATTGTGACCGTACTTTTACGACGATATAATCGTGCTTTGTTTTCAATCTATCATGTACGAATTGCACCAAAATTAAGTAGCAAGGAGTGCCAAACGCTTTCTTCCATGAACGAATCGCCATTTAGAAAATGCCTTGAAGTGAAGGTAATCGTAGTAGTTTATTGATTTATCTTGTAGTCAAATTATGCAACATCTTTGTAAAAAAAAAAAAAAAAAAATAATTGCCCCAGTAACCTTACAACATATTTTGACCATATCGAGATAAGATGAATTGTTAAATACAGCTGGCAGACTCATGGTAATGCTGGGAATGGATATGTGTTCCAAAGATCCCCAGACCAATTGTGGTTAGCCATTGCCTTTCAACGAGATGGGATGAAATTAATATTTGGACGACGAGATATACCGATCTAAACCTATTCAGAATTCAATGTCAACACGTCACAGATCCTAGAGAAATGCTACGAATGTTCTCATCGATGTATTGGACTATAATGTAATTATAATATTAACGTTCAAATGCTGCAATTAAACATGATCTGTATCCTATTTATGTCAGAGCATGCTCCGACCCTCGAAGATTGCGCTAAATTTTAATATGGACCACGGACAAAACAAGGTTGGTCACCACTGTTCTACGACATTCTATGTAGGTGTGTCCCCAGCAAGGATCGAACTTGAATGTCATTAATAACACGGCAATAAGTGTAGCCACTCTCGTAGCAGCAAACTGAAGAACAGAAGGTGATTAGCAATGAACTGGATCTATACAGTTGATTTAATTTCCATGACTAGATTGGGCTGGTATGTATCGTCTAATTCCATATGTCAATGTTGAGTAATGATAACCTTTTGCTGTGAGTAGAACATCTGACGAAGGAAAGAAGACAGTAGCGACCCGCGGTTTGTTTGATGAAAGTACTGTGCAACTTTTGACTATTCTGTTTGACTTTCCAGAGGACTGTCTCAAGGGCGCTAATCTTCCACCACAATATTTATGTTTACTGTCAGTTTTTCTTGCCTACCTTTCGGTGTCAAAAGTCCACTAACAATTGAATATTGTTTTTGCATAATATTCTCCTTGCACAAAATGGTACACAAGTGACTGAATGTGAACAGGAATTTGTGACGATAGGTTAGCGCTCTTGAGATGGTCCTTTGGAAATGCAAAATGAAGAGCTGATGATGCTATTGAAAATTCTTATTCAAGATCAACCACCCAACGTGAGAGGGTTTGACCCTGTGACACTTCTCCAGTGTTGATCCATAAACAAAGGACTTTGCAACTTTACCATAAGAACTGAGTGGTTGAACTGACATTAGTTCATCTAGTAAATGGTCAATTTACAGTCCTACTTGTTATTAACTATTAACTATCTCCCTACGTTTTCTGGATACCTTTACTACGCAATTACATACAAATAACTGATATCTATGTGAACGGAATGGAATTCTATGTAAGGACTTTAGGCAACTTTGGCCCAAGCCGAATGGATGATGATGCGTTAATTGGTGGAATAAAGAAAGGTGGAGGGAAGTTGAGAATACCTCAGAAAACCCATGCATATGGTGTTTGTTCACCACAAAGTCCACATGGCATGAGTCGGGTGGTTTCTATATAAATAAAACAATCTACCTTAATTTAAAAATTAACTGTAAAGAACGTTGAAATTATTATGATTTTAATAATATTATCAATAATAAACATTTATTATTAGGTTAGCAAGACGTCAAGTCAGGAAGAAAAATGTTGTATCATACAGTGTTAATTTCTCTGTACTAATTGAAAGACTTTGGTATTAGTTTCTGAGTTTTCAATTGACTTATTTCGTTCCGTTGGCCACAACGTTGGGGAGTTCATTTCGTTGAATACACGGAATTGGACTCTTCCAAACATTTTCTTTTGTAATGTTTCCTCATTTCGATACACAATATAGTTTAGCCGACTGGGTAGCTGCGATCTAAGGCGTTAGGCCAACAACTTGATTGTCCAGGGTTGGAGTCCCGGGAGGGGCATGCGTGTCTTTTAATTAGAACGTGACAGATAATCTTGACTGGCCGAAGTCAACAGTTACTAGACTGGCCCATATAAAATAAAGTTTAGCGAAGTTTTTGTACAATGTAATTTATTTTACTTAGATTCTATTTCTGAAACGCTAGAGGAAAGTTTATTTTTATTGCTGTTTTTCTTTTCTATAAAATATGTTTGATAGCCTTTATTTAAAATAAATAAGTTGTGTCCACATTCGTAAATATTTTATATTTTCTTTAAATATATAAATTTGAAATACTACATAGTTTCCCACGAATTGTACCTTAAATGAAAAACTAACATTTTTCTTTGCCTTCCTTTGCTAATATCGTAGTTACTCGCGAGGAACGAACAGTTTTACACTTCGATTAACATAGAATAACTCACTGATGTAACACTTTCCTTCATTTTCTTAAAAAGAAAATCACGACTTTGACTCCAATAATGTTGCGGGTTTCGAATCCCACCTCGGCAATAGATGTTTGTTGATTTGAATGACATTGTACTCATCTAATCGAGACGAGCTAAAGTCAATTGATACTAAAGCGGAAACAAAATTAAGTTTATCAAAGGTTTGGTAAGAAATGCATTTGGTTTCTTAACTGTTCAATGCTGAACGCATATTAGTCTAGCGTAATAGTTTCACGGTTAATTACAGATTAAAGTACACATAGGGGTATATCAATAAAAGATGCGTTGTTATAACAATTTTCTTTTAATATAGGGCATCTTCAAACTCTATAACGAACTAATGAATGTGTCATTTGAAGAAGGAAACATTTCAATTTCTGCTATAACGGAGTTTTGATAGCCAATATCTACACAGTCGCAAGATTCATGGAATGCAAGGAAGCAGAGACCCGTTCCAGCGTTGCAGAAACATAAATCCTTACGATGGTCATAAAAACACCAATCCTTAAAACAAATTATTGCACTACCAGGATGTTTCCTTGATGTTCTCGAAATCTGTTATAATGGAATGTTTCCCTTCCTCAAATAACACGCTCAATTATAGTGCTACGGTCACTAAAATCGGAAGACATCGGAGATGATTCGTTCTGAAATAAATATGAAATAGGTAATTTAGTAAACACAGACATTTTGATATTGGAAATTAGGTTACATGGTAAAGTGCTTGATATCAAGGATGAAGGGAGACACGCAGGCTCGTTCGTCTGCCGACCATCCTGACTGAGGTTTCCAAGAATTTCCCTCAGATTCACCAAATGGTTACCGGTATGTTAGTGGTATGCTGGACGATGATCTTGGTCGTTCTTTCCCCTATTATTATTATTAATGTACTTGCTATAATGATAGTAGTTGCTTATATTAGGCTTACTTATCTCATCACTGAGGAATCTGGGTTATACTCACCATCTTCCCACGTAGTGATATGTTTGGTCGAATTCCTACATCTCATGCTTGTCTCTTACATAGTATCATCTTGACCACTATCATCTTCTGAATGCTGCCACATTGTGTAAACTGTCGTTATTACTTTAAATAAATAAATAGAGACTTGTCTGCTTCCAGTATTGCCAACTAAGCTATATATGCAGGTAGAAACTTACTTGCCACCCAAAGCGTTCCACATTGTGATTATAGTGTGCATTTTTATTTTGCTAATTTTTTTTGGCTGTAGTACTTATTATTTACCGAAGTTCTTTTCTATAGTTTGGGAATTTTGTTTTCGCCCAATAAAGTAAGTTTCTCTGTGTTTATAGATCCTTCTAATGTTTTCATGAGTGCAATATGGAAGGAAGAAATGGAAATATATGCCTATCCTCTCTAGAAAAACTAAGTAAAACATTCAAATATATTGACTCAACTAGCTTCTGTCTTTTGCATTTCAGGTATTCGTTCACTGCACAAGAATTATAATAAATTCAAAATTGTGGAAGATATTTTACTTATTTTTCTATTGAATTGAGTTATTTTTGTTGAATCCAGTTGCTTTCATGAGATTCTAAATTATCTCTAAAATGTAAGTCTGGAAATATTTTTAAAAAAATCAAAATTGAAAAAAGAATTATTTCCAATTTTGGGAGGGAATTCATATGCCGAGAAAAGAACGATATTTTCCCAATGATTCCCTTCACTTCGAATATTCCCTCTGCTCATCACCATTCCTGATTAGAAAATGTACGTTGTAGGTGTTATTGTTTAGAAACAAAGATGGGAATCAGACACTAAAGTCATGAAGTTTTATCATAATTATACTAGCAAACTACTTCTTTTTTTATTTTAGAATCAGTTTCACTCTTGTTATGATTAAGTTCTAGTATCATTGCTACTATTCAGAACTATCATCGTGTTCCAGAGTGCTTTGAAGTCATATCGACAGAATAATGTAGTTCGTTCTCTTCAATTTGATGCAAAAACATATGATTTAATTTGGCGCTATTCAGCTTTTTTTTAGTAAGGCAGGGGCGGTTTTACGCTTTATGGCCTTTTTCTTTAGTTTTACATCAGTTTGTCAATTTTATAGCGTAGCTATGAAGAAGAGACTGAGTATAATCGCAATGCTCACTTGGTTTAATCGTGTTCTGAGATCAAACTTCTTTTGCAATATTTCCTCCTTGTTCAATGGTAGTATGTTTTAGATGCAATTTTTATTAAATATGAAATTTCCTACAGATCTGAAAACAGTTTTGAGTTTAATGATGGATAACATGATATATTGACTTATATTGAAAACCATAGCACCTTCAAATTCAGACTAATCTTATTTTTGTTTTTAATTCCCTTAAACAAAAAGCGCGCGTATGGTAACATATTGAAAATGCACAGAAGAATTGCCCCCTGTAGTAACCATGTATCGAATCAGATTTACTTTAACATTATTGTAATTTTATGAAATATTATTTTAGAATTACCAAACGAATTCACATTGATATATTGATTGAGCTATATGTAACTGCGAATCGCATAACCTTCTCCATAGCGGATGCTAACGTTAAAATCCTAAATAGTGAAATTATAATTATTGTCCCCGGCTGATTTGTAATCTTTTATTTAAGGTAAATTCATGATCTATAAAGAAGTAGTTGTGGGTTCGGTTCGTAATTGTGTGAAGCTTTATCTTTGTACTTGTTTTCAATTCGTCTCACGCATTTCAGGACGACGAATTAACAAATAAACGTATTCAGAATTTTAAAAATAATATTATGGGTAATATTATCCACGGTCTTACACTCTTATTAGCATATATCTGCTTAAGTTGTATTATAGGTCATTATTTGGAAATATTTAGGTCATTAGGTTAATAACTCTAATCTTTACAATTAGCTCCTATGCTTTTGTATCTTCCTCAAGTTTTCAGCACTACAAATTATCTTCGCTTTCCACTTCCAGCCAAAACATTCCCGGAAAAGCGTGCATTTTGAGAGCTTTATGTGAAACAAGGGCATTTGGAAGAATAACTTCTGATGTGATTGGGGAGCTTCTACTTGTAATCCTAAGGCAATCCTACATTCTTTATTATTTCATTAAAATTATGACAATGTAAATAGTTCTTTTATGTATTACAAAGATATTATTTGTTTTCATAACAAGTTGTGGATCAATAACAGAGAGAACGGTTTTAGAGTTTTCTGTTTTGGGTAAACTTCTCAAGTTCATTACTTCATGTCTGTTCTTTCAATTTCCTCTTTGAAAAGTGCGATTTTTGACACATGCATGGTAATTGGCTCAGAGGTGAACAGACGTAGAAGTAGAACTGAATCCGCGGGTTTGCTACGTTTCGGCACTACCGTTTCGGCGCCAGTTCAGTTCCGCGCCAAGTGAGGAAAACGGAAATTATTAACGTATGTAACTATGTGAAAACAATTGAAAATATTGGAACATTTTACTCTTTTATTTCTAAAGTCTAACAAGAAGAGGATTCCAAACATGAGAGCCGGATTTAGATCCATCCTTACGAAATAAGTAGTCACTGAGACCGAAGGTGATAGTCATTCGATTCGTTTTGTCTTGTTGTGGACTTAAGGGCCTCGTAAATTCAATGTCCACACAAAATTGGTATTATATAGGAAATATTTAACTTTAATTTGAATATCTGTAAAGCAATTAAGGTGAACAAAACAAAACTCAACAGCCATGTAGAGTAGTATTTGGAAATGCAGCCTTCATTGCTCGAAAGGCTGCGATTTCAAAATCACAGGCAATCGATGATGGGTTAAGACCTGGTTGAATATCCTTCAGCATGTTAAAGAACAGTACGTATGTTTCCTGTTGCTTCTTTGGTAACAATCCATAAACAATGGGATGTACACCACCGAACCTCTCTGCCAGAACAATATATTTTTTGAAATAAATGAGGAGCTGGACGGAATGTACCATCAACAAACCAGGTACGAGAATTCTGTAGTATATTTAGGTGACTTTGACGTCCGGATATTAATATTCTGTTCACACCAGGTCCACTGTCCGAAAGAGGAACATTTTCTTGTGGCCCTTCCTATGGTTCGTAGATCTGATAATTATCAGGAATTTCAAGCGTTTCAAGAGTTAAAGAATTTGTTGGTGCTGCAGAAACTTGATTTCGTTTACGCCGAATAACTTGCCTTAGCGCATTGTATCTCGGCATGACACCGTGAGCTGCTTCAGAGGTCAGGAGTACACTCGTTCACTATCTGAATTGTACCTTCCACAGTGTCTTCAGCCCTCTTCTTTATTTTACTTAATGTCTTATCTACTTCGATTTTTGCTGCAGAACTATCGTGCGAACGTACATGATGAGTCTTGACTACTTCTTCGTTTACAGTATGTAACCTTGCTTTGTAATTGTCCTATATAGTCCTACCATCTTTATGAAAAGCCATTATTTGCAAACTTACGTTTGTCTCCCTTGCTTCGAATTTCGTAATCCATAACGGTCGTAGGTTATAATAGAAACACTAGTGTAACTCAGACCAATGCTGAGAATAATTTAAACTCAGACCATCTCAAAGAAAATAACCTTGCTCACCATCATTTACTTTCTTTTTTCTTCTTCTTCCGCTTGTAGTTATAAACAAGCCATCCGAGTTTTCACCACTTTATATTGGTAACTATGAACCACGTATTCAAAAATACATAAGAAACTTACCTGTAGTGCTGAAGCTATTCGGTTAGTCAGGAGAGAACATGTTCCTATACTGTAACTCTACTAGAATTGATATTCTAGTTAAGGATTGTAATAGAAACGATTACTTTTGTTTTCCTGTCTTTATGGTACGAGCAAAATAAAATATATTTTAGTAGTTCAAACACTTATTGGCCTTACCCTCTATTGACGAAATCGATATTTACTCAAATATAATTTACAACAAAGAATATTGAAATTAAAATAAAGTGTTTTGTGTAATATTTCGACAGTTGAGCCTAAAAGCGTTTGATAGATACCAAAATTATTTTCAAACGTTATATTTAACTGATAGCTATAGTTCATGGAATTAACTAGGCTATTTTCTGCCAGGGGCCAGAACTCGCTTTGGCACCCCCATTCTCCAACGACTAACCAAACCAAATTTCTCTCCGGCAACACTTGATATCGCCACCACATAATTCCACTATTCCAATTTTGTTCCTCAACTTAGATTGTAAATGCCTGGTTTGAAAGGTAGATATATTAATATGAAGTAATTTCATTTTTCGTACAAGATAAAATACTAAATTCAGATAATTCATTTGGCAAATAATCTGAGAGTAGTATGTTTGTTATATTATTTCACACTAATCACAGTTTACTCAGATGGTAGAACATTGTTTTTGTGGCAAGTCTTAAACTAAAAATGTAAATAAAGAAGAACACTGATAATAAGCACACAGATTGTATGAAGAAGCTCTTCATTGAGTGTTAAAAGGCATAAAGACGTTCAAAAGTGTAGATAACTGGTCCATCATAAATGCACCATTAAGTATTATCGGCCTATTATTTTCTAAAGCACAAAATAATATACATATTATACATAATATATATCTCATAAATAAGTTTATTTTATTGAAACAACAAGATTAAAGCTGAATATTCACCGTAATAGAAATGTTGTTTTAGTGGAGTGATCTGAAGTGTTGGGAAATACTCTTCGTGATTTTATTCCTTCATACTATCCATTTTTATTCGATAACTTGTGAATCCTTTTTAAATTGTTCAAAACTGAAGATGGTGATGTGATATCACAGAAAGTGTCATTGTTTACATTTCTATTGCTGTGAGTCTTCAGCTTTTATCTTGTTGATTCGATATATCATCACAACCGGCTCTAACATGGAAATTCATTTTACCATTTCTAAAGCAAACTAACCTAACTTTACTTAAAATCAGTGATGAGCATAGTGAGAGCTTCCAATAGCTTTGAGAAAGTAATTGAAGCATTCCACCGAACAACGCTGTATGGCACATTTTGGAATATTTTGAGTTAGCAGTGAAATGATGCTGTATGGAACATGAGTGACATATACTGAAAGAATCGTTGGCCATAGCTTAAAATGTGGCAGTCGCATGCTAGCAAATTTGTCTCTCTGGGTAAGAAAGCATGTTTGCTCTGAGCGGAAAAATGCGTTTTTCTCAAAATTAGAACGCTTCAATTAGTAAGTGTGCGTAAGTGAAAATCTTTGAACAGTGAGTACAAGGGGCGGCCACAATTACAGGTGTTCTCTATGCAGCCCCTGTGCTTAAGTATTAACATGAAAACCACCAGAAACTATGCCTAATCTGAAGTTACTAATGTGTGTGGTGGACCAGCTATCTACATCCTTGATAAACTCTAACTTAAGGAGTATCCAGTGTAGTAGAAGGAAAGAAAAAAGCATGTATCCTAAAATATTTTTCTACCTCCAGAAGATTTTTATTGTTGTAGAAATCTCAGATCGCTTAGAAAGTACCAATGGTGGCTGCTTATATGCAACTGGAAGTAGAAACTTGATCTCAGAGACAAAGATTTGATGAGCTCCAAGTAATCATCTGGTTTCGAGTAACAATGTTAATAGTGCTTCCAAGTATTTCTGTGCTTCCTGCAGTAACACATTCACTTTACACAACAAGTCACACATTATGCATTTAGCTCCTTTTACATTGATTTTGGTTTCTGAGCTGAATATCTACACTGCTTCTTCCAGACATATTTTCCGGGGGCTTTGCCCCTTCCGCCCGGAGGTTTCCATCCGCACCACCGAAATAAATTGTTTTAGGATTTATGTTACTCAAACGTATAGTGAAATACGCATATAAAACTATATTCTATAAATAATTTTCATGTTAGTTTGAGTTTAACTAAGGAAGTACGACATGTTCTTAAGTAACATTAGTGCTGTTTTATATTTTAGCACTTAGGAGTAAATATGTATTATTTAAAATTTTCGTGAGTCCCCCAACGACTTGATTTTGCAGGCCGAGAAAGTTCCTGAAAGAAACACTGAATAAATATAGTAAAAAATACTTGCTCAGTTGAGCGGCCCCTAAATCCTGCGACCGGGGCACATGCCCCGTCTACTTCCCCCATGTTATGTCACTGCTGTAAACAAATAAATAAATCCATTTCCGCCAGAAAATAAAGCACTTCACAATTGAAAGAAAATATATTGTTTTTCAAGTGCTTACTAAAATACAAAAGTCTCATTACACCTCTTCCATGAACAAGCCCCTGGATCTGTTCTTCCGCAGCATCTTATGGACAAAGTTTCTACATTCTTCTTTTAATACAATAGCTTCCCTGATGTAATTCTTTGGTAAAGCCAGAACATACATGACCGCACCTAACCTTCACATTCGTATGGACACTAATATAAGATAATCTACCAAAGTGGAAGGAAACAAATAATAATAGTAATAAATATCAACATATGAAAATATATTTTGAAAGAAAAAAAGAAGAAATGTTATCCTTCCCGGGACTCCAACCTGGGCTCATTCGTTTAATAAGCCGACGCCTTAACTATCAGTCCACTGACGCAAGTAGTATAATGGGGAGATAATCGGACAAAAATACAGTAAAACTCCGAAATAACGCATCAATTTTTGTTTCTTCTATAATACTTTAGTCACTAGCATGAATCGCACCCAAAAAGTAGGTGCTCCATAAGTTATGTTGGTTTTATACAAGATTTACCATGGAATACTACTTTAATTTAAGTTTGCAATCATTTTCAAAGAGTTTGTAAATCATGAAATAGAAGGTAGTGATAGTAATAGATGAAATTAACATTTTCATTGAACCAGTACTTTAAATTATTACAATATTATATTTTTTTATACTAAAAGTACCTAACTGATGAAAGCAATACGTGAAATACTCAATAATCAATCTGTTAGCGAGTTTTCAGTCATTTGATGTACAAATTACCTTCAACACCTTATATTTTCATTGTTTTAATCCAGCAATTACTTCTATTTTTATTTTATTTTATAATTCAGATAAATGTCAATTATTTTATGAACACCCTATAACGACCACTTATTCGAAATTAATATTGTTGTATTATCCTGTCGTAAGATGAATTCAATATCAAATCAAGAAGACATACGCTAGATATGTCGAAATGATTGGACGGAGGGGGACTTAGCAAGACTCGAACCCTGGTTGTCTCCTGAAGTATCGTCTTGAAGTCAAAAACGCTAGCCAGTGTTTGAATCATGCTTCTCGCAATGATTCGTCTGAACACAAGCTAAATTTGTCAAAGCCATCGGAAGATCCAGAGAAAAACTTCTTTCCTTACTCTCTCCTTTTTCCTCTGGAAATTTTAAGACGAAACAACGCATCTGTTTCCTCCCTTCCCTCTCTAATAAATAGATGCGGTAATTAATCATTAAATAGTAGTGGTGTGCGTTTTTCTCCGAGCCACCCCCACCGAAATTCGAGCATCTGGTGCAAAATTGACATGTGCAGGACATTATTTTGAAAAAACTGTCATCTTCTTCCGCATAGAACATCAGCTTTGGGCCTCGGGTTCAACTCTTTGACCCCATAGAGAACCGTGGGAATCTTTTGGCCATGAGAAACAGGAAATCTGATCGTGTCGGTTGGAGAGGGTGGAGACAGTGCTGTGTCTGCTCCAGACAATAATTGTTTCACATAACAGATCAAGGCATCTGTTGTGGCACGCGTCAAATATTATTTTATTTTTCACAGTGCTTGAGAAGACTTTAAGGCAGTGAAATCCTTCTCCGTCGAGGTAAGAAAAAATGCATGTTAACTATTTCTTGAATAAGCAGACACTAGTTCGAAAACAGTAAAAGCAAGGTTTGATAGAAAATAAGAGAAGAATATTACATAGTTAGGATAAATATTCAAAGATAATCTATCTAACGATAGCTTTATATAAAGAAATATGTATACATAATATGGATATATCTATTTGTAAATACAATAGCATCTTTTAGGAATAATTTTTACTCCAAAGATGTGATTATTCTGCATAAGAAGTGTTTTTGCTTGATTTCACACCTCTATTTGTATAAATGAATGAGATTTTAATTCTTAAGACGATGAAATATACATAATTTACATGTAGAACAGTGCGACTTGAACCAATATAAACCAAAATTACTGCATTAGTACCAATTTTGGAATAATTTGAAAACTAGAAGTGCATTTATTGTGCACAAAGAAACGTATGATATGTGATTAATGCGTTTGTAAGCAAAAGTTATCCTAATATTTTACTTTTGAGATGTTTCTTAAGACTTTTAAAGTCGAAATTACTACAATATCGCTATTTGTGAGCTAGTTAGCGCATCAAAAGTGTACAAAGAAGTGTATTTCATGTGTACAAATCTATTTTAACTTTAAATATCAGGTATATATTGTCTCAGAGGGCATGCAAAAACCATGTAACAGAATTATAGACGGTACTTTTAAGAGAATCTACCTTAATACAGGGTGATTATTCCTTTGAATAGCATACGAGATGCATTTGAACCATATTTGAAATCTGCATTTAGCTTAATACCGGGTGTTTATTGTTTTATGCAATGGAAATCCTGTATAACACGTCTTCTGACCTGCATGTTTAACTAGCACTTAACCGATTAGCAACTGTTTTGAAGGCTATTTGCTGCTTCACATGGGTATTCATTGGCGTTTTTAGGAGAAAAGACCTCTTTCGAAATAGGAAAAGAATGAAT
>JAGDQP010034821.1:0-19898 GCA_022664845.1 Lepisma saccharinum | reverse complement strand
CTACTATTGGCAATGTTTGTTGAGGTTATGACAATGCCGGGTGTCGTATTGGAGATAGGTCGGGTTGGTTTGGGGAGTTGATGGAGTGTACCGGTGGTTTGATATTCAATGAAATTTCTGAAGTGCGTTTTGTCTCTATCGGATCTACTATGTATGTTGATATCGGCCATTATGATGTAATTTGTGAAGGTATTGGATATATATGCAAAGAAATCATATGGTATAGGGTGACCTGGTCTGACGTATATGGTTGCTAGAGATAATTATTTTTATAATATACAGTGGCTACTAGGTGCTCTGGTAGGTTTTTAAGTGGAGATGTATGTTGTCTATAGGGTACGGTAGTTGTGAATCCTATTGCAGTACCTCCATTGGCGCGGAGGGCTGGTAGAGTACTGTCATGTCTTAGTAATGTGAATCTAGAAATTTTGAACGGTTGACTGGTTTTCAAGTGTGTCTCATTTAGTAAAAAGCCGTTGACGTGTTCCTCTAGAAGAAGTTGTTCGAATAGGAGTTTGTGTGTAGGGAGTGATCGAATGTTCAGGAAGAGTAATATTAAAGCCATGAACTTCAGGGTAGTCAGAGTAGATATGTTGTTGTAGCTAAACTGCGGTTTCATGAGCACTTGCAATGAAATGGGCATAAGGACCAGAATATGTTGCATTGAAATTCACTTGTAGGATTGATTTGGCGGCGAGTTGGATTTGTTGTAGTATGAATTGGCGCTGAAATGGATGGATGTTTTGCAGTGTCACCGTTATGAATGCTAGTACTTGTTCTATGGTGATTGGCTGGTAAACAGACGTGATAGGAGTAGCGTCAGGCTGTTTGGTTTCAGTAGTACGGATGGGAACAATTAGTTCAGGTTTGGTTGGCTCTGGTGGTGGTCTTGCTTTGCAGCGATAACTGAAGGTGGGATGTGATTCTCCGCAAGTGGTGCATTTCGGGGGATTTTTCATGTTGGTGCAAGATTTCGTAATGTGAGGTCCTGAACAGTATCCACATTTGATTTCATTTTTGCATTGTGATGTTGCATGTGTGTTATATTGTTGAACTTTCTCGCATCTTATCGGAAGTGGAGGTGGTGAATGAGACGGTCCGACTCTATATCTGCGCTTGTATATGTAGGCTCCATTATTGAGTAGATCATCTATGGTATCTTGGCTGGTTGTGATGACGCGTACCATATACGTCGGTTCCCCTGTTCTTGTCTTAATTCGGAGGCATTTGGTGATAGAGTGACCTTCTTCCTTGAGTTCTTCTTCGACATCGGTGTCTGAAATGGATGGCTCTACTCCGCGTATGACTACTGACAACGTTGGTGTGCGACGTGGTGGTGGTGGTTGGCGCGGAGGTTTATCGGCCATAGAAGTCATGTTAGCTTTCGGTCCAAATATCTCGAAGCTATGTTTGTTTCGTATTTTTGTAGCTAACGAGGAGTCCAGTGAATGAATAATGATCCCGTTTCTTGTTGGAATGATGCGTTGTATGTGCTCTTGTGGAACGTATTTGGTGAACTGCTGTAGTAGTAGTTTTGGATTTTGAAACTTAGTGTCAAAATTTGTGAGCAAAAGAGACTGAGTTTGCTTTGAAGAATTTGGTAGATGCGGAAATTGTTCTAAGTTGTTGAGATCCATGTGCTCAGTTTCGGATTCTGTGTTGCTGACGGTATGAGATTTTTTCTGCGGTGGTGATGATGGAAAAGTTCTTCCGGAGCGTTGTTCATTTGGTGATCTAGATCTCGATCGCGATGATGTTGCAGTTTGCTCCGGCCTTCTACGATATTTAGGTATAGCACCTATGTCTGAGTATCGTGTTGGTTGAGGTATGTGCTGTGGCAGTTGATGAATTGCTAGTTGTTTGTCTGACATGATTCGTTTGAAGCTAAGATGATAAACAAAATTGGGCCCCCCGTAGGGATAGGGCCTCAGGAAGCGTGCACTTTGTCGGAAGTGAAAAGGAACTTATTGATGATAATGACAAGAATATCAGTCTTTGTGCAATCACTGGTGCTCAAATTAACTTCATCCTCCGACACTGAGAAATGCAGTCTATCCTATTGCGGCCGTACGTGCACTTTTCTCTTCTGTGCGTATGCAACACAGTGTCCTCGATGGTGCATTAACGTACCACAGCTAGGCTAGGTTAAGTTCTGTTATTCTCTTTTTTGCTAGCCGCTGCTAGCACCCGGCAGAGGGCTGTACCCTCTATTAGGGAAGGGAGGTAGAGAGTAATAGGGAGGTTTAGGAATGTGGATGGGCTAAAGGTTTCTTGTTTATTACTTTAATACTTTATTTTCTTCTTTATTATATTATATTTGTGGTCATTATGAGCTTTTGCTCATAATCATACTTTGAGGGAGAATGTTCCAATTATTGTAGAGTGAGAGATGAAAATGAGGTGCGATACACGTCACAACACTGAAAAACATGATTAATTAACAGATGCTGGTTTATCTTCTTATCCAGGGGCGACTCTGGATTAGATGGGAGACGAATGAAGCCCTGTTAGTACACTGATGTCTACTGTGCATAATATGAAGCTGCAAGATAACGAGGGATGTCTTCAACACTAGTAGTTGATGCAAGTCCATAGTCAGGATGGTTTGGTGTAATTTTATTTTGGTAAAGTGTAAAGAGTAGTGAAAGTGGTATATGTGCGTGGATGGATTGTGTGTTGAGTGTTTGATGAGAATGTATGATGTCGTGAAAAAGTAAGTGGTTTGTTTCGAGTCGTTGTGTTACGTATTTGGTTCTGAGGGTTTAAAGATGAAGTAATAGATGTGGGAAAGTGATCTGGTCGTATAATTCTTGGGTTGGACTTGGAAGTTTTATGCGGTACGCTATACGTAGAGCGTGGCGTTCGAGAATTTCGAGTTTTTTGTATATGTTATAATGTGCAGCAATCCAGGCGGTGAAAACATATGTTAAAATTGGACGTAGGGATGCTTTGTATGTGTTGATTATGGTGTGTGGTTGGAGTCCCCAAGTAGTGCCAGTTAGTATTTTTAGGAGGTTTAAGCGGTTCTTGGCTTTAAGAATAACTTTCTCAAGATGAGAGCGCCATGTGAGTTTATGGTCTAGTATGAGCCCTAAATATGTTACGTGTTTGTAGTGTTGGATTGGGTTGTGGTTAACTGTTAAAGCGAGTAGGGATGGGTTGCGTTTGACACGGGAGTGGCGTTTGGGGGATGAATACGATGGCCTGTGTTTTATGAGAGTTGATAGTGAGACCCCATTGATTGCACCAAGATGAGGAAATGTGTATTGCTTCGTTGATGGTACGATTTATATGTTGAATGGATTTACTGAGAGCTAGGAAAGCTGTCATCAGCATATTGGAAAATGTGGATATTAGGAGGTAGAGGAAGGAGATCGGCGACAAACATTAGATATAATAAAAGGGATAGGGCGGAGCCTTGCGGGAAACCACAATGAAGAAAGACTGGGTATGAAGTGCTGGAATATACGCTATGCGATTTGTAAGAAAGTTAAAAATGAATCTAATATATGCAATTGGGAGACGGAATAGTTGAAGTTTTGAAAGAAGAGCTCTGTGGCAGACTTTGTTGAAAGTTTTTTCTAGATCAAATAAAACTAAACATGAAGGATGTGAGGTGTTGAAGTGATTGCTCATTGTATTTGTTAGTCGTAAGAGTTGATCATTTATACTGAGTGATGGTCGAAATCCAGTTTGGTGTAAAGGAAGTAGGTTAAATTTGTCTAGGTGTGGATGTAAGCGATTTACCAGGATTTTCTCAAGAATTTTACTTAGAGTTGAAGTGAGCTGGATAGGTCTATAAGATGATACTGCATTGGGTGGTTTTTGAGGTTTGGGAAACATGAGGGTTTTGGAAGTTTTCCAGGAGATAGGGAAGTATCCTGTACGCAAGATAAAATTGAATATTGTGGCTAATAGTTGTAGGAAGGATATTGGAGCCTCTTTGATGTGTCTGTATGTAATGCTGTCAATACCAGGAGCAGAGTTACGTTTATGAGCTATGGTATGGGTGATTTCAGCAAGGGTGATTGGTGCAGTGAGTGTGTGCTCAGGAAGGATGTGATTAGGATTTGGTTGCAAGTGACGTGATTCGATGTTAAGGCGGTCAGCTGGGTGACGTCTGAATGGATTTACGGGTATGGTGGGTGTAAAGATTTCCTGGAGGTAAGTTGCAAAGGCATCTGCTTTTTCTTTGTCCGTGTGGAGCGCTTGGTTATTTTGTAACAGAGGATATGATGTTTTATTGTACTTGCCGGTGAGGGCGTTGAATCGTTTCCAGAATTTTGTTGGATGAGTTTCGTCTGCTAAGTGATTACATGTTTTTACCCACTGTCTCAGTTTGAAAGCTTTGACATTATTATGTACGGTTCGTTGCAATTGTCTGTGTAAGCGCAGTGATTCTGGATTGCCGGTATGTTTGTAGTCGCGGTACATTTGTCTGGATCGCCTGATTAGTGGTAAGTATTGGGGAAGCAGATTGGGTCGAAATGGGTGTATAGTGCTTGTCGAGATGAATTTATTATTTGCTTGTTGGAATGTTTTATTTATGGTGTCAAGAGTATCGTATAATTCGTCTTCTGTGGTTATTTGAACTTGTAGGTCTAATTTAGTTTCAATAAAGTCTCTGTACCCGTCCCAGTTTGCTTTATCGTATCGTGGTATTTGTCTTGGTGTGATGTCAGACATTTGAATTGGTCTCTGTTGGCATTGTAGAGTGAGTTTCACTGGTGATGATCACTTCCTAGAAGATCAAGAACTTCAATAGTGCTACGAGTTACTAAATTAGTGGAAGTGATAACGATGTCGGGTGTGGTGTTTGAGACTGGTCGGGTGTGCTTTGGTAGTTGGTGAATTGTTCCTGTAGTATGATATTCTATGAAGTTGAAGAAGTTCTCTTTTTCCCTATTAGAGCGACTGTGAATGTTTATGTCTGCCATGATGATGTATGTCCGAAAATTATATATATGCTATGAAGTCATTTGGTATTGGATGGCCGGGACGTATATAAATGGTTGCTAAGGTAATATAATTATGGTTGTAGTATAGGGTGGTGATTAGGTGTTCAGGAAGATTCGGTATTTGTGCTTGGTATTGTCGGTATGGTACATGAGGTGAGAATCCAATTGCAGCTCCCCCACTTGCCCTTAAGGTTGGAAGTTTACAATCTTGACGTAAGAGAATGTACCTTGGTAATTTGCAGTTTATTTGAGGTGTGAGATTAGTTTCATTAAGTAAGAAGGCATTGACGTTTTCTTCTGAGTAGCTGTTCAAAGAGAGGTTTGTTTGTTTGTAGTGATCTGATGTTAAGAAATAAGAATACTAATGCCATAATTAGTATCTTGTGTTTGATGTTGCTGTGCAATTTAAACTTCTGTTTCAAGTGCATGTACATTAAAGTGAGCATATGGGCCAGAGTAAGTTGCGTTGAAGTTCACGTGGAATGTGGTTTTGCTGCATGTTGGATCTGTTGTAAGATGAAATGTCTTTGAAACGGGTGGATGTTTTGAAGGGTGTCAGTAATGAATGCTAACAGTTGATCTATGTTAACTGGTTGATATACAGAAATCACGGTGATATTGTCTTTATTGGCTGTTTCCGGAGTTCGAATTGGTACAGTAAATTCGGGTTTTGTAGGTTCTGGAGCTGGACGTGCTTTACATTTATAGCTGAAAGTTGGGTGTGCTTCGCTACAGGTGGTGCATTTTGGAGGATTCTGCATGTTTGTGCATGATCTCGTAGGGTGCGGTCCCGAACAATATCCGCATTTGTTCTCGTTAGTGCAGTTTGCTGTATGGTGAACGTTGTATTGTTGGCAACGCTCGCAACGGATCGCTAGTGGGGGTGGAGAGTGAGATGGTTCGACTCGGTATCTGCGTTTGTATATGTATGCACCATGATGAAGTAGATCGTCTATTGTTTCCTGATTAGTTGTTAGAACACGAACCATGTATGTTGGTCCCCTGTTGTTATTTATTTTTGCTAGCCTGGCTAGCACCCCCAGAGAGCGAAACCCTCTATTTGGGAAGGGATGGCTAAAGAAATGTGAATCTTGGGAGAGAAGTGGGTGGGCAAACAGATTTTATTTTGGATCTTTTAATCTTTATTTATTCTTTTCATCAAGGTCATTATGAGTTTTCTCATAATCATGCTTAAAGGATAAAAAAAGGCAGTTTGTATAATGCTGAATGATTAAATGGGCATGAGGTGCATTAGACAAGACAACACTTTGGCACAAATAAGACGAATGAGTGATTATCTTCTGATCTAGGGGCTACTCTAGATCGTGATGGAGACATATGGGCCCTTTGCGTTCAAGATGGTCACTGTGCAGAATATGTAGGTGTTAAATAATGAGGGATGATCGGTGTGGTGTATGCAGAGATGAGTTGTTATTCTTTTTTTTTCGCGAGAGACCCAAGGCCTCTGTCGTTAGCCACTGGTGTGGCTAACACCCACTAGAGGGTTACGCCCTGTCTTTAGGGAAGGGATTTATAGGAGAGGAGGAAGCTTTGGATTGAGGGTGAGCTAAGGAGGTTACAAAATTTATTTATCCTGTATTTTATTTATATTATATTTATCGTGGTCATTATAAGCTTATGCTTATAATCATATCAGGATTTTGGATCCATGATGATGACTGAGCAGTGAGCAATGGACATGAAGTGCAATTTCACGCCACAAACAATAAGACGGACAGGTGAGGGTGAATCTTCTTGCCCAGGGGCAACTCTGGGCGCGATGGGTGACTGGTGAGCCCTAGCTGTACACTGATGGGAACAGTGCAGTTATGGAGGTGAAAAGTGAAATGAAGCGCAGTGAAAGTGATATTATGATAGAGGTCTATTGAGTTACACTGTGGTCTCTAGTGGGTTGGTGTGAACGTAAATGTAGGGACCTGAGTAGGTGGGTTGAAGATTGATGTTCAATACTGTACGTGCGGCAAACTGAAGTTGGGTTAGGACGTTGGATTTTTGGAAGGGATATAGATTTTGCAGAGTGATGGTGATGAAAGATAGAAACTAATCGATGGTAATGGGTTGTGTAGGAGAAAGTACGGGTGGGTTGCATGTTTTAGGTTCAGGAGGACGGAGAGGTAGCACTAGGCCGGGATTTTCAGGGGTAGGTTCTGGACGGTATCTGCATCGATAACTATAGGTTCGATGCTGTTGTCCACAGGTATTGCATTTGGGTGGGTGTTGCAGGTTAGAACAGTCTTTGGTGGTATGTGGACCAGTGCAGTAGCCACATTTAGGAGTATTAGGACAGTGGGAAGTGGCATGGTCGTTATAGGTTTGACAGTGTTCGCATCTGGTAGGTAATGGAGGTTGAGAACGAGAGGGTTCGACACGGTATCGTCTTCTGTAGATGTAGGCACCAGCTGTCAGTAAGTCTTTGATAGTCTGTGAATGAGAGGTTAGAATGCGTACCATGTAGCTGGGTGTTCCGGTTTTGGTTTTGATCCTGATGCATTTGGAGATGACATGGCCTTCGGTTGTGAGTTCTTGCTGAATGTCGTCATCTGCTAATTCTGGATTTACTCCTCGGATAACGACAGAAAGGACTGGTGATCGTCGAGGAGTTGGTTGATGCGTTTGACGTGGAGTGTCGAGTCTCGTGAATTGTGCAGTTGGACCAAAAATTTCCAAACTATGCTTGTTTCTGATTTTTGAGGCTAAGTTTGGTTCAGTTGATTTTACAATGATGCCATTGCGTGTTGGAATAATCTGTGTGATAATGTCTCTAGGCACATATTTGAGAAACTGAAGAAGTAGCACTTTAGGATTCTGGAACTTTGGATCAAATTCTGTTAGCAAGAAAGAATGAGTGCTAGTACCGGAAAGAGAATCTTCATAGACACTGTGTTCTATGCTATGGTCAGAGTCAGAATCAGAGATAGTATGACTTTTCTTGGCTGGTGGTGAAGATGGTGATCGGCTAAGATTGGTGGATGATGCATGTTGGTCAAGGCAACGTTTTTGTCTGTTTTGTCCTTTGGTTTTAATAGTAGCTGAATATGATGGCGGATCTTGATATGGTGGTCCTGTCACCTGTTGTGGGAGACGATTTCTTCCAGTCTTTGGTTGATGATTAGACATTATGAGTAGGTTGCTATCTGTCAGAAGGATGAAAAGGGTGAACACATTTGCCAGTCCAGTGAGAGTGATAACAGTCGTGATAAATGATAATGATCACTGTGGCTCCCCTAAGAAGCAGCAATACGTCCTCTCGGTGATGTCGACCTGTGATAAACACACCCAGTCCTCCACAAAATCTCAGCAAACAAAAATACTGGTACTCAAACTGTATTGTAACAGTGGTTTTCTCAGGTAAGGTATGATCTGTTTATATTGTTATTCTTTTTTTTTTACAAATTAGTCGCGGTGAGGCCGTGGCTAAAACCCGCTGAGAGGGTTATGCCCTCTTTAAGGGAGGGAGACTATAGAGGACTAGTTGGGTTATGGAAGAGGTCAGTTGGATGGTCTAAGTGATGTTGAAGCACGTTTTATCATTTATTTATTTTATCAATAATAATAGGATGTTATAAGCTTTGCGCTTATAACCATTTTGCAGTTATGGTGATCAGAGTGACAATGTGATGGAGGATGGTGATGATGTGCACGTATACGTCACAATAATGAACAGAACAGATGCGTGATTATCTTCTCGTCTAGGGGCGACTCTAGACATTAATGGCAAAACAGATGAGCCCTTGTCGAACATTGATGATTACAGTGCTGCAATGGTGATGATAGGTGAAGGGATATTCGTGAATGACAATGTGAAAGGAATAGGGATGCTACTAGTCTGGAGAATTCATTGGATGTGCAGTGAAATGAACGTAGGGTCCTGAATATGTTGCTTGGAAGTTTAGCTTGAAAATGGTGGCTGCTGCAGATTGAATTTCTTGAAGAAGTCTAGATCTATCAAATGGAAATGTGTTTTGTAAAGCGAGGGTGATGATTACTAAGGTTTGTTCAATGGTGATTTTCTGTTGTGCAGAAGTGATAGGTGGTTGTGTTGTTTTCTCAGGTAAGCGTAATGGTACTATGTATGCAGGTTCGTCAGGTGCTAGAGTAGGTCGGCCTTTGCATTTGTAGCTATATGTTGGATGTGCTTCACTACAGGTGTTGCATTTAGGTGGATTTTGAACATTGGTGCAAGCTGTTGTTTGATGTTGCTGCGAACAGTATCCACATGTGGGTGTGTTTTTACAATCTTTAGTGTAATGGTCATTGTACGTTTGACATTTCTCACAGCGCACAGGAAGAGGTGGTGAAGTTCGGGATGTTTCGAGTCGATGGCGTTTTCTGTAGATGGATGCGCCTCGTTGTAGAAGATTGTCGATGGTTTGTTGATGATTTGTTAAGACTCTGACCATATAGCTGGATGTACCCTGTTGTGTTCTGATCCTGAGACATTTGGTGATAATGTGTCCATCTTGCCTTAATTCGTCTTCTGCTTCTGAGTCTGTAACGTCTAAATCTACCCCTCGAATGACTACAGATAGCATAGGAAGTTTACGTGGTGGCGGTGGTTGGCGTATCGGTTTGTTTTCTAGTGGTGTCAATTTAGCATGTTTTCCGAAGATTTCAAAACTGTATTTGTTACGGATGGTTGTAGCAAGTTTGGCGTCGGATGACTGAACAATGATTCCATTTCTGGTTGGTATAATGCGAGAGATGGTGTCTCGAGGTACATACTTCAGAAATTGCATGAATAGTTGTTTTGGTGTTTGAAATTTGGTATCGAAATTTGTCAACAGAAATGAATGATTAGATGCTGAAGAGATCCTGGAACTCTGTAGGTCTTCATAGTCGGAATCGGAGAGAGACATTTGATGATCATGATTTGAATCTGCATCAGAGTCTTGGCGTGTATTGAACTTTTTTGAAGGTGGTGACTGTGAGCTTCCTTGGCGATGAATATCAGGTGAGCGTGATTGTGAACTGGAACGTGCTAGTTTCTCAGTACTCCGTTTATGTTTTGGTGTTGCTCCTGAAGATGCTGATTTAGAGGATGTAGATCGTTGTACTACTGGTGGTAAGACATGTTTGCCGGATGATGATTTGTTGTGTGGGTTAGACATGATACAATGAGATAGATGATGATCAGTCTCTGTGTAATAACTGCTTTCTCAAAGTAACTCGTACCCTCCGGCACTGAGAAATGCCGTCGATCCTATTGTGGTCGTGCACGTTTTTTTCTCGCTCGTACGTATGCAATACGAGGTCATCGGTAAGAACGCTGACAACCCACAGCTAGGCTAGGTTTGAGTATGTGTTATTCTTATGATAGAATTATATTCATATTTTTCTTACTCAAAATGTTTCTACCGTTGGCAGACACATTTTTGTTCTCTAATGTGAAATTAAAATCAGAATTAAATAGTATCTGAACAGGTAATTACCATTTTCTTTTCATAATTAGTAATTATTTTAAATAACTCATTCCATCTTTATATATTATGTCCTTTTGTTTGAATGATACTAAAAATTGCTCTGCCATCTATTGTTCATTTTTTATATCTTGAAAAATGATACAAAAATATTCCTTGATTCTTTAGGCAGAAAGAGCTCTCACATAATAATATAATTTATTTGTATCTTAACGCTTTAAAATATGTGGTAGAGCAAACTTTACATAAAACTAACAGTAAACTAATAAATCAAGTTTAGGCTTCATGACTAGACTTTAAAATGATTTCCTAAGAATTAACACTAAAATTAAGCATATTATTGAAAGTCCAAAGTAAAACACATGGCAAAACTTTCCCGAAAATTAAATATATTGTACTTAATAAGTACAATACAACACATAAAAAAGTTTCTCTGAATTGAATAACACATGCTTTTATCCGATGTAGGAACTATGGTGTAGGAATACTTTAAAGATCTGAAAATGTAAACTGTATAAAACGAGGTAATAGAAGAAATAAAAAAGTTATTCTGAATTAATATATACAAAGATGAGCTAACAGAAGAAATAAAAAGCTATTGTATATTGAAGACAATCTTTCTATTCAAGCTAGGAACTTTTTATATTCTATAAGACGATTCTCTTTCCCTTAAATAGCACGGTGGTAATAGCTTACGTATAAAGCAACTCTAAGAAAACTGAAGAATACACAAGCGGTGGGGGTTCTATTTTTTTACATATGAAAAATAATAGAAAAAGTATTATTATATATTAAAATTTCCTGTATATGTCTCTGTTTCTATGTATGTGTATGTCTATGTATTGAGGAATATATAGTTTATATTCAGGTATATCTTTTTATGCACACGTGTGTATGTGTCTTTTCTCTGTTTATCTCTCTGTGTGTATATATTTATGTATCTCTAAATATGTGTGTGTATGTGAAATAACATTTCTTAGATTATATCTATAGAATTAAAACCTCCGCCGCTTGTGTATTCTTCAATTTTCTTAGAGTTGCTTTATACGTAAGTTATTATTCCCGTCGTGCTATTTAAGGGAAAGAGAATCATCTTATAGAAGATAAAAGTTAATTACTTGAACTTTATTATTATTATCACGTAATTTCAAGAAAGGAAACTTCTTCTTTATTAGAAGTTATTCCATCTACGTGTGAATAGGAAAGTCAAGTATGGTATGGTGTTTTCTTTTATTACTCAGTTTGTGATATTCTCCACTATTCAATTTTTATCCTTAAAATGCTTACTATTCATATTTTGCTGGTGTAGTACCTAACGAATCCATTTCAAAATGTTATTAATTTGTGAATACTCCTAATCTGAACAATATGTTTCACTATTTACATTTAAAAGTGAAATGATTTACTCAGAAGATATATTCTACTAGATAAGTATAGTAAAAGCTACGCACTAACAGGACCTTCTA
The DNA here is from genome assembly GCA_022664845.1 of Lepisma saccharinum. Taxonomy (NCBI): domain Eukaryota; kingdom Metazoa; phylum Arthropoda; class Insecta; order Zygentoma; family Lepismatidae; genus Lepisma; species Lepisma saccharinum. The sequence goes on along the minus strand of JAGDQP010034821.1, from coordinate 8,036 downwards.
ATTTCGCAAAAGAAGGGTCAGACAGTTCAATTTCTCACCTTCTCCTTCGAAGTTGTGGAAATGTGTACAATAGCCCGTGCGGGTTAATTTTACTGTGGTGTAGTTTCACCCTTTGCAGTAATAAAATTAAGTTGGCTGAAAAGGAACCTAACGGTCCCCAACTACTTTCCCCTACTTTACTGTAGTTTAACACATTCATAACTTAAAACTTACTTATATTTTAATTTTCAACATTTGCACCCTCGTTTAAAATTTTACAGATTTTATTCCTATTTTTTATTTAGAATTTAAACGAATAATAAGGTAGTTTTTTTAAGAGACCTAAAGTCTCTTTCGCTAGCCATCAGGTGGCAAGCACCCACTAGAGGGTTACGCCCTCTCTATAGGGAAGAGAAGTTTTGGTGAGGAGGATTATTAGGATTGGAGGTGGTCTATGGGATGTAGGAAACTTTTATTTATCCTTTATTTAATTTTTATCATATAACTTGGACGTTATAAGCAGTTGCTTATAACCATTTTGTTGGTTTACGTGAACTGGGGTGAAGATGACTAATCAATGATGGGGATGAAGTGCAATTTCACGCCACAAACATTTAGACATACAGATGAGGGTGAATCTTCTTGTTTAGGGGCGACTCTAAGCACAATGTGTGACAGGTGAGCCCTTGTTGTACACTAATGGAGACAGTGCAGTTATGGGGGCAACAGGTGAGATGAATCAAAGTGAAACAGATGGGTCCGTATGAGCTGTCATATGTTATACAGAATGTTCTAACATAACTACATTACATTAGCCACCATCTACGTCCGTCCCGGACATTGGATCCCGTACAATTTCTTCGCACACATATCCAACAAATATCGTAACTACATCATTATGGCAGATATCAACATGCACAGATATCCGATAGAGACAAAACCGCCTTTAATAACTTTATAGAATATCAAACAACAGGCACCATACACCAACTACCTAAACCAACTCGTCCTATTTCTAACACTTCACCAGATATAGTAATCACCTCAACGAACATAGGAACCCGCTGCACCATAGATATTTTAGACCTAATTGGAAGTGATCATGCACCAATCAAACTCACTCTTCACTTTCAACGTCCACCATTTGCAAAACAAAATATACCAGCGCGGGAAATTCTCAAATTTGACAAAGCAGATTGGGAAAGCTACAGAACCTATATAACGACACAACTCGCCCCGTTAGACCTACCAACCACAGAAGACGAATTATATGAAACCATCGATAGCATCACCACGACACTACACCAAGCCACTGACAAATACATTCCCAAAAGCACTGTCCATCCTTTTCGACCCAAACTTCCACCACAATATCTACCGTTAATCAGACGCTCACGTCAATTTTACAGGGACTTCCAACGTACAGGCAATCAGGAATCATTAAGACTACACCGACAGCTTCAACGCACGGTTCGAAATTATATAGAAGCATATAAACTGAGGGAATGGATAAAAACATGTAATACGCTAGCCGACACCGCACACCCGACAAAATACTGGAGAAAATTTAACACCATTACAGGTAAATTCAACAAAACCACGTATCCTATCATACAAGAAAATCAAGCACTACACTCTGATGACGACAAAGCCAATACTTTTGCAGAATATCTTCAAGAAATCTTCACACCCGCCCCACCTTTCAACCCTTTCCTACATAATCCCGCCGAACGGTTAGACCTCTCTTCTCCCCAGCTACAGCATAACACAGCCCATATTCTCCCAGAACACCCACTTACTGCACCCATTACTCCAGACGAAATAACCCAATCATTAGCCCGTAAACGTCAATCCGCACCTGGCATCGACACCATAATAAACACCTCAAAGAAGCTCCCTACTCCCCCTATCCAACTCCTCGCAATATTTTATACCTTCATCTTGCGTACCGGCTTTCTCCCCCTACAGTGGAAGACATCCAAAACACTAATGTTCCTTAAACCCAAAAAACCTCCTCACTCCATCTCTTCCTATCGTCCAATCCAACTAACCTCTGCACTCTGTAAAACTTTAGAAAAAATCCTCGTCCATAGATTGCATCTTCATTTAGACCGTTACAACCTCATACCGCTTCACCAAGCTGGTTTCCGCCCAAATTTCAGCATCAATGACCAACTCCTCCGTCTAGTCAATTCAATCACGAACCACTTCAATACCTCTCAACCTTCCTGTTTGATTTAGAAAAAGCTTTTGATAAAGTTTGACACGCAGCACTTATCCACAAACTCCTATTCTTCCGACTCCCGACAACGTATCTTCGCTTCATATTTAACTTCATTACAAACCGTCTCGCCTCTATCTCAATCAACTCCTGCCTCTCACATCCCATTTTCCTCCACTGTGGGGTTCCTCAAGGATCTGCTCTATCACCTTTACTTTACATCCTCTTTGTTGCCGACATGCCTCCTTTACCTCCTAACATTCAACTATTTCAATACGCTGACGACACAGCATTTCTCGCCTGCAGTAAAACCATCCAAAATATAAACAGAACCATTACCGACGCCATCAACTCCTTTACCTCTTGGTAAAGTAAGTGGGGACTCTCCATTAATTCACATAAAACCCAAGCCATCGTTTTCCTTCCTCCTAAATATCGCTCACGTGTTCAAAGAAATCCATCACGTCTCACCTTATCTGTGCATCAAAACCAAATCCAACCTTCAAAACAAGTCACATACCTCGGACTCATCCTAGACCAACACCTAATATGGCGACCGCGCCTCAAAACCATCATTAAGAAGGCATACAATAGACTAAACTTACTTAAACGCATTACAGGAACTATATGGGATTTAAAACCAGAAACAGTGCTAAACACATATAAAGTATTCCTACGCCCAGTTCTCACTTATGGATACAATGCCTGGATTGCCGCAGACCACACTTTTTACAAAAAACTACAAATACTGGAAAGACATGAACTACGTATTGCATATAGAATAAAACTTCCCAGCCCAACCCAAGACCTCTATGACAGACTCACTTTTCCACATCTACTAAACCACTTAGAAACACTACGTATAAAATACGTCAGGAAACGCCTCGAATCCAACCATATACTCTTTCAAGATATCATAATCTCACACGAACAGCAACACCGACACTTTACCCACCGACATTCACCATTATCACTTCTATTATCACTATACCACTACACTATGCCTCCAAACCACCCTGACATACCATTCATCTCTGCATACACTACACCGATCATTCCTCATTATATAGCACCAACATATTCTGCACAGTGACCATCTTGAACGTATAGGGCTCACCTGTCTGCATCACGATCTAGAGTAGCCCCTAGATCAGAAGACCATCAATCATTCGTCTTATTTGTGCCAAAGTGTTGTCTCGTCTAGTACACCTCATGCCCATTTAATCATTCTCCATTATTACACAACTGCTTTCTTTATACCCACAATTATGATTATGAGAAAAGCTCATAATGACCAAGATTAAATGAATAAATAACGATTAAGAAAACATCTCTTAGCCCACCTATCACTTTCTAGGTATCCAAATTTCTTTAGCCATCCCTTCCCAAATAGAGGGTATAGCTCTCTGGGGGTGCTAGAATAGCTAGCAAATAAAAAAAATTCACTGAACATTCACTGAGAATTCACCAAGCCTACCGAACAATACTCATCTGTTTCAATACGCCGACGATACTGCTTTCCTAGCTACTGCCAAAACTGTGCACAGTATAAACAACATCCTAAACGCCGCTACCCATAGCTTCGTTACTTGGTGCAACAAATGGCGACTCAAAATAAATGCAAACAAAACCCAAGCAATAGTCTTCATACCACATAACAGACGATCCAAAGTTCATAGAAATCCAAATAAACTAGCCATTACATTCGACCATACAACAATAAAACCAGCAAAACAGGCACATACCTTGGCGTAATTTTCGACCACAAACTAACATGGAAACCATACCTAAACAAAGTCACAGAAAAAGCATATACAAGGCTGAAGTTACTCAGAAGACTAACGGGCACAACATGGGGACTGCGTCCAGAAACAATACTCACCACTTACAAAGTCATTTTACGACCAGTCTTAACGTACGGTTGTACAGCATGAATCTGAGCAGCAGCCTCTTACTATGAAACATTGAAAGTCTTGGAGCGCCACGCTTTCCGAATTGCCTTCCGTGTCAAACTCCCTAGCCCAACCAGAGAGCTCTATGACCAAGTACCGTTCGAAAACATCCTAAGCCACATAGAAAAATCACGATTAAAATACATAAGTACAAGATACCAAAACGACCATCCACTACTCGTGGATACCATAGAGACTGATCTGCGCTTCAACCCACGAGAGCTATTAATCCAAACACCACTTTCACTACTGAGTACCATATACCAATACTCCATAACTGACGAGCACGAGGACTTCGAAATGGCCAACGTACTATCAACACCTGACTGCCCAGAATTCATAGCACATTCGCAGACCCAATAATTAAACAGCAAAAAAATAGCTAAAATACTTCACATCTACAAAGATTAAATTTGCCTATAGGCAACGAACAAAAGAAACAAAAAACATGATGATGTAAGATAGTAGAGAAAACACATAGACCAGCGAATAAAAATTATAAAATATAATGTTCAAAATGAAAACTCTCCCTAAATGAGGGCGTAACCCTCAGAAGGAGCTAACCCGCGGGTTAGCAGCAGCAGCAAAAAAAAATCACTGACATACTCAAACCTAGCCTAGATGTGGGTTGTGAGCGTTCTTACCGATGACCTCGTATTGCATACGTACGAGCGAGAACAAAACGTGCACGACCACAATAGGATCGACGGCATTTCTCAGTGCCGGAGGGTACGAGTTACTTTGAGAAAGCAATCATTACACAGAGACTGATCATCATCTATCTCATTGTATCATGTCTAACCCACACAACAAATCATCATCCAGCAAACATGTTTTACCACCAGTAGCACAACGATCTACATCCTCTAAATCAGCATCATCAGGAGCAACACCAAAACATAAACGGAGTACTGAGAAACTTGCACGTTCCAGCTCACAATCACGCTCACCTGATATTCATCGCCAAGGAAGCTCACAGTCACCACCTTCAAAAAAGTTCAATACACGCCAAGAATATGATACAGATTCAAATCATGATCATCAAATGTCTCTCACCGATTTCGACCATGAAGACCTAGAGTTCCAGGATCTCTTCAGCATCTAATCATTCATTTCTGTTGACAAATTTCGATACCAAATTTCAAACACCAAAACAACTATTCATCCAATTTCTGAAGTATGTACCTCGAGACACCATCTCTTGCATTATACCAACCAGAAATGGAATCATTGTTCAGTCATCCGACGCCAAACTTGCTACAACCATCCGTAACAAATACAGTTTTGAAATCTTCGGAAAACATGCTAAATTGACACCACTAGAAAACAAACCGATACGCCAACCACCGCCACCACGTAAACTTCCTATGCTATCTGTAGTCATTCGAGGGGTAGATTTAGACGTTACAGACTCAGAAGCAGAAGACGAATTAAGGCAAGATGGACACATTATCACCAAATATCTCAGGATCAGAACACAACAGGGTACATCCAGCTATATGGTCAGAGTCTTAACAAATCATCAACAAACCATCGACAATCTTCTACAACGAGGCGCATCCATCTACAGAAAACGCCATCGACTCGAAACATCCCGAACTTCACCACCTCTTCCTGTGCGCTGTGAGAAATGTCAAACGTGCAATGACCATTACACTAAAGATTGTAAAAACACACCCACATGTGGATACTGTTCGCAACAACATCCAACAACAGCTTGCGCCAATCTTCAAAATCCACCTAAATGCAACACCTGTAGTGAAGCACATCCAACATATAGCTACAAATGCAAAGGCCGACCTACTCTAGCACCTGACGAACCTGCATACATAGTACCATTACGCTTACCTGAGAAAACAACACAACCACCTATCACTTCTGCACAACAGCAAATCACCATTGAACAAACCTTAGCTATCATCACTCTCGCCTTACAAAACACATTTCCATTTGATAGATCTAGACTTCTTCAAGAAATTCAATCTGCAGCAGCCACCATTTTCAAGCTAAACTTCCAAGCTATATATTCAGGACCCTACGTTCATTTCTCTGCACATCCAATGAATTCTCCAGACTAGCATCCCCATTCCTTTCACATTGTCATTCACGAATATCCCTTCACCTATCATCACCATTGCAGCACTGTAATCATCAATGTTCAACAAGGGCTCATCTGTTTTGCCATTAATGTCTAGAGTCGCCCCTAGACGAGAAGATATTCACGCATCTGTTCTGTTCATTATTGTGACGTATACGTGCGCATCATCACCATCCTCCATCACATTATCACTCTGATGACCGTAACTGCAAAATGGTTATAAGCGCAAAGCTTATAACATCCTATTATTATTGATAAAATAAATAAATGATAAAACATGCTTCAACATCCCTTAGACCGTCCAACTGACCTCTTCTATAACCCAACTAGTCCTCTATAGTCTCCCTCCCTTAAAGAGGGCATAACCCTCTCAGCGGGTTTTAGCCACGGCCTCACCGCGGCTAATTTGTAAAAAAAAATCACTGATAGTTTCACCTATGCAAGACAGTTCAAAATCGCCTCCTAACAAAAAATCGCATCGTGAAGAATCTGATTCTGATTCCGATATTCACATGACAGCTTTTGACCATGAAAAAGCCAATTTTCAATCTTCAGTCACTTCTTCAATAACGAATTCCTTCCTTCTGACAAACTTTGATACTCAACTGCAGGCTCCAAAACAACTTCTTCAAAAGCTACTCAAGTATGTTTCACGAGACTCCATCACCAGAATTATCCCAACTAGAAATGGAACTATAATACAATCTCCTGACATAAAGTTTCACAATACAATCCACAATAAGTTCAGTTTCTACATATTTGGACCTCATGCAACACTCACCCGTCTGGACAACAAACCAATCAAACAACCACCACCACCAAGAAAGTCACCCATGCTGTCTGTTGTTATCAGTTGAGTGGAACCAGATGTCACAGACTTCGAAGCAGAACAAGAATTGAAACTTGAAGGTCATATCATCCACAAATGCCTCAGAATTAAAACCAAGGAAGGAACATCAATTACATGGTTCGAGTTCTAACTAACCATCAATCTACAATAGACAATCTTCTTCATCATGGAGCCTACATCTACAAAAAACGTTGCAGGGTCGAGCCATCACGTACATCTCCACCAATTCCATTAAGATGCGAACGCTGTCAGGAATATAATACTCATCTTACCAAGAACTGTCCAAACACACCAACATGTGGTTATTGCACCGGTTCACATCAAACAAAAGAGTGCACGAATTTACAACAACCTCCTAAATGTAACACTTGCCAAGAACCTCATCCAACATTCAGTTATAAATGCAAAGGCCGTCCTACTCCATCCCTTGACACTCCTGGTTATCAAGTTCCTCTCAGGATCCCCGAGCAGCAAACTGCTCAGTCATCAATCACTTCAGTCGACCAACCCGTAACCATAGGTCAGCTTCTCTCATTCCTCACCCTTACCTTCCAAAACGTCTTTCCTTTCGACAGAGAAAACATCCTCCGAGAATTCCAATATGCAGTCAAAGAACTCTTCAAATTCAATCTTCAAGCAACATACTCAAGACCTTACGTTTACTTCTCCATTCAGCCATCTTTTGCTAACATACTTGCTTCATAATACATAACGATTCATAGCATCATCTCACCAGTCACAAACATTTTTGCACTGTAACCATCAATGTTCATCGAGGGCTCCATCTGTCTATCATAACGTCGTGAGTCGCCCCACGACAAGAAGATTATCAATCATCTGTGCTTTATGTAATATGCTGTGACGTCTAAATGCACTTCATTTTCATCACATTATCATCGCTGATCCTTTCCAATTGAAATGATTGTAAGCGCAAAG
>JAGDQP010034820.1:7321-19898 GCA_022664845.1 Lepisma saccharinum | reverse complement strand
GTTGACAAAACTGATGCCATCGGAAAAGCACGGACTGCAATCCAATTCATACGCTGAATAGCTAGACTGTTGACATTTTGCTTTTTTCGCATTTTATTAATAGTAAATGTAATGTATGTACTTGAAACCCGATTTTTGGTTTTAGAAACTGAAAACCGAAAATCTGTTTTCAAAAACCGAAACCGAAAACCGGTTTTTTGAAATTTCAACTTTTCCTCAAACCGGTTTTCGGTTTTAAAAAAAACTGTTTGAACAGCACTATTATTAACATTCAGAGTGTTTGTTTCAAACGTGAAGGTGAAATTCATGACGCTCAATGCTTGTTCTTGAAGGCGTTTGAAGTTACAATTTCCTCAATCACGGCTTTGTACTTGCCTTTAGTTTCATTCTTCAAGAATGAAACTAAAGGCAATTATCACTTTATACAATTGGTTGTGCACAAACTGTCTCTCATTAAACTTAGAGAAGGCTGTCTTTGTAATCTTTCACAAACCTTTGTCAAAGACAGAACTACCAAATAAAATTGGTAGAAAACACTTAGTAGTGGAAAGAGTGGAAAGTATAACATATTTAGGTTTAAAAATTGATCAACATCTTTCTTGGGAATTGCATATTAATTTTTTTAGAAAAAAAGGTAGCCTCTATTGTTGGAATAATGAACCCTTTCAAGAACGTTTTATCGTTGAATATTTAAAAAAAATGGTTTATACAAAGTTATCTGATATACTTATGTACAATCTGGGGTCACACAATCAAAACAAGATTACATAAACTTATATTGTTACAGAAAAAAAGCTGTTAGAATAATTCTAATATTATCATCCCAGTAAGAGTTTGTTTTATGAAACAAATATTTGTCCGCTGGAAGTATTGCTTAAAATCCATTCATGTATCTACGTTCATAAAGCATTGGGTGGAAATGTGCACAGTAATTTACTGTTAATAAAAAGGAATGAAGTACACGTATATAGGACCAGACAAACAGAGCAAATCAGCATTGATAACATTAAACCTTCTACTTATGGTACAAATGGTGTTAAATATAATTTATGTCAAAATTATAATACTTTACCTAAACACATAAAGACCATAAAATCTATTCCCAAATTTAAAAATGAAGTAAAAAAAATACTTTTGGAAACTTTTTACAGATACATAAATTCTTTTGTCAAAACATTACTGAGAACTTTTATAGATACAGAAAAAGCCTTATTGACTTCTTTTCAAAATATTATTTTGCAATTAATTTTAGAACAGTGTTACCATCTAGAGTATATTGCCCCTTAGTGTGAGCATACGCTCGTTGGGCCCCATCTTGTATTTTATTACTAATTATGTAATAGTTGCCTGTAATTGTATAACTTTTTATCAATAAAAACACTATCGCAGTCCTTCAGCTTTCAGAATGGCAGTGTCGTGCTTTCCATAGACAACGAGAGTTGTAACAACTTTTGCAAAATATCAGTTATCAATTAACGACCTTCCAAAAAGTTTACATTCTCTAAACCTGGTCAACATTCACTATTACTTTCCCCATCTCTAAAGTGACAATACAGAAACAGATAAGCTTCCCGAACAGTCTTTTGTGGTTCCAGCTGAAAATTCACTTCATAATGCATGTACAGATTCTTGTGATTCTGTGAGTCGCGGTTAGTCTACCTCACAACAGAAAGAAGTTCAATGAAATCACTAATTTTTCGTCCATTACGTGGACTGTATAATGAATCGAATGATTTATTTGACTGATTCAAGCAACGGTTCTGTGAACCACCAAAATTCAACCCGGTTCATTAGAACTGGTTCAAACCATTTGAATATAACTACTGCTAAAGTGTATCTCGAGTTATTTGGAAGGATTTCTAGATGACGACAACCTCATTTTGAAATTTCCTGGAAGCAATTTCGTCTGGTAGGTTGCAGAACTCACGGGTGTTTGAGACGAGAAAAAAAATCAAATTCAGGCTGCCATCACCTTGGATTTCAATTTTGTTTAGTTGTTTACTTGTATTGTTGTCACTTGTCAGGCATACACAAATACAGTTTCAAATTTATTGTACATTTAAAAATGGGTTGAAATTTGACGTTGACCCAAAATCTGGACTGATAGACCTAATTATCAAAAGAGTGCGGTTTCGAATTTGGTGGACACTTTTTGGAATGACCTCGTCTAACCTAGGAACCTCATCTCACTTAATCTAACCTCGAATGTCCACTAACCATGGAACTGTAGCCAGTGTGGGAATAATTAAATAAGATAAATCGAAATAAAAGTTTTACTAAACCAAACATGAATTTCCCTCATTGTAAAGTTTTTCCTCCGTCAAGGAATTTAAGCTCGTATCGACACTTACGACAAATATCCGCATAAACTTATTATTTCATTTTTCATTTTACTGTCCACTGCTCATTATTATTTTCCAAGCCACCTATAATCATAGGATTAGGTTTTTTTTTATGTTATCCTAGGTTTGGCGAACCCTCTTCAGTAACACAAATGCTGAATAAACCTTTATTCAACATAATTCTGCTGCTACGGCTTTGCCTGTGTGTGTGAACTATATTATCTCGCATATGTAAATAATCCACATGAACGGGTTTCTCTAAGTATGTGACCTCTATCAAGGCCGTTTGGCGTTGGTTAATTCTTAAATATAGTTGTGAGAAATGCCTGACTGCAGTTGTGAGAAAAAAGAGTCAACCGTACAGGTCGTTTAGTTTGTTATGTACAACAAATTTTGTTGTATGTGTTTACGTATGTTGTAAATACAACAGGATATCCTTGAACTCATGTTTATAAAAAGAAAAGCTTGCGACTCTACGCCCCGTGCAACTACACTGTAAAAACATTACCTTTGACTTATGTGTACAAAATTCCAATATTGTACACACAATTTTTGAGAGGCTGTGGCGAACTCAGGGTTGGGTTCAGAGAAACGGTTCTTTTCCTCCCAGTTCTTGGGAGGGGACAGATTAATAGAAAAAAACAAAGGTAAAATAGGAATCCCTGTGCCCGTCACTGATTCTCAAAAACTGTGGGTACATTATACCGCCTATTTTCCAGAGGCAGTGAAGGGCATATTTTACCATCGTTTTCTTTTATTACTCTGTTCCCTCCCAAGAACTGGGAGGCAAACAATCGCCCCTCTAACCCCAACCCTGGGCTCGCCAGTGCCTCTCAAAAATTGTGAGCACCAAATCGGCGCTTTGTACCCACTATTCAAAGGTACAGTTTTTGTAGTGTAGACCACCCAATTGACACCTTCTTATCCTATAAACGTATCTGGTAAAGGGACTCTCTCTCTCTCCTTTCCTCTGTCTCTCCCATGTAACGAAAATAAACAATCTTGATCACAGATTTTTTTCAGATACACATGAATGAATACAGAGGAAATGAAACAATAAAAGCGAGATGAAACAGTATATGTAAGATGATGCAGGGAGTAGTTTAAACACACACAATTAAAAATTCAAACCGATGGATGTCTGTTACATAAAGACAGAGAAATAATAGAGAGAAAGGGGGAGAGGGAAGAACAAGAAGTAGAAAGAGAGAGAGGGGGGGGGAGAACAGATATAAGAATGGAATGTAAACATACTAAATCCAAATGAACCTAACATTATAAAATACAGTTCCCAGAAATCGAACAGCAAGATTGAAGTGGCTTTTGGATTATATATTTTTAGGTCAATTCGAATATGTATGCTAAATGCCTGACTCCCAGCTCTCCACCGATGAAGGAATGCCGGGCATGTACACATGCATTCTGGCAGGGTTGCTAACTCAAATTGGTAGGTACAATACGCACCACCCTATATATCTTATCTCAATGCTGATAATGTCTGAAAGTAATTCGACGGTGTAATGCTTCGTTTGTCTGCTAGAGGGTGTTAAAGGTTTCGAACAAGAGCAAAAGAAAGACAGCCCAGACAGCCGCTGCATCGGTTCCCGCAGTTTCGGTTTGAACACCCATTATTACACGGTATCGGTTTGAACACGGTTGTGACATTATTCAAATTATATACTTGAATATACGTGACAGTGCTGACAAAAACTTCAAAGTCACCGTACCGTGTAACAAATAGTTTGGCAGATATAGGTCAGTATATGTGAGACGTCTCTACAAAGTGAGTAAAACAGAAGGGAAGATCATAATAATCACCTAGGACAAAAAACACATCAGAGCAACCTTGGAAAACACACTTGCGTCATGTCCAATGGCACTTCAATTACGCCCTTGAAACTAGCGACAGTTACTGGCACCGTATACTGGGTAAACGGCATTTGACATCGCGCACATGGAGTGTGCTTTTGAATTTGAAGGTTATCCTGATGTGTCTTTTCCCCTGTGTGACTATTGTGAATCTCCCTTCTGATTTACTCACTTTGTAGAAAACCCTCACTTACGTTTGTAAAGACATGTTGATAAGATCTATAATATTACAGAATACACAATTTTGCCTAACATCTTTCAAGCCAAAAGTTTGTTCTCGATGTTATAAATGTTTCTTTGCTTTGTTTTAATTCTACATTATTGTAATTATTATACGTTTTGTTTTAATTCCAAATTTTAAAAAAAAATCTCTCGAGTACGAAGAAAAAAAATACTCGGAAGTTCTTTTCTTTATTCAACATGAGCTCAGTGGCGCCGTTCAGTGGTTGAAATGAAAGTTAAAAGGACATCTCAGTCGGTCGGTCGCATAGATTCCTATTTCTTGCATTTTGGATCAATATAGTCCACCAACATAACAGCAGAACTTTGCGGGTTTGCGTTGTTCCTAGGATACGATAGAAGAGGGAAAAACAATCTTGAAAATATTAGAACACAGAAAGGAAAAATAAAAGGGAACATAATGAATTGCGGAAGGGGGGGGGGAGATAAATTGCCCTGTAAAACGAACTCTTTGCAATGCGTAATACCGTGATAGACAGGCTTCTCTAATATTTCTTAAATGTTTTACAATTAGTTAGGCGTGAGTTAATTTGAGATGCTTTTTTACAGATTGGAGTTAAGCAATTAAGAAGTAGCAAGCAATTTGTTTTCTTTCTTATCCAAACAATACTCCTCATTGCTTTTTTTACACTATTCTATATATAATGAAAGATGTTCTACTCCCAATTATGCAAGGGAGGGGAATATTCCCCTGAATCCCAGAGTGCTCTCCACATAATGATCACTTTATTTAGAATGAGGAAAATTTTAGTACTGAAGCAAAGTTAGAAAAACATAGAACAAAACATCTGAATAGTAAAAGAATCACTTAGAAAATGGGTGATTATCTTTATGGGATTAGACTGACACTTTTAACAATGTAAGGGATGGACGTCTATAAGTTTAACAATCTGACTGCAAAACCCTCCATTATGTTAAATCAGCATTAACAACAAATCCATTGTGTTGAATCACCAAATTCAACACCGTTTTTCTGTAAAACTCTTGAAATAATACAGCTGTATTTTGCTGTCTCTAGTAGAATTCTGATAGATTGTGTTCATAATTAGTGTTTCGTCTGATTTCATTTGGTTGCTTTTAGATTACAAAATCGTATCAAAGCTAAACAGCAAAATAATACCGGTGTTAATTTGACACAATTTCACTAGCACCTGTGTTCGTTACTTCAACACAAGAAATCGGTGTTGATGCTGCTGTTAATTCAATACAATGAATTTGTTTTAGATGTTGATTCAGCAAAATGGAAGTGCCATACAAGTACATAATGAAAGTAACTAAGTTGAAACACGGAAGAAGTGGTAGTCAAAAATCTTTTGAATTAACACCAGCCTTTTTTTCTCTCTCTCTGTGTAGAGATTCATTATTTAATGAAATGTAGCATATTTTTATACTTTTCACCGGTGCGTTTATATATAGCTTTTGAGTGGTAATCTTTTCTTTAAGTATGTCATAGGCAACCCTAAAGATGTATGTATATTGTAGTAAGAGAGGAATGTGTAGTTTAGATGCACAGTCATCAAAATATGATCTTCTATGTTTTTCTTGGAGCAGAGTTGGACTTTGTTTTTGGTTATTTATATACAAATTATATTCCGAGTTAATCTTTGCAACAAAGTTTTCTTGAATTTTGAATTGAATTTTATTTATGGCGTTTAAGCATCTAAGGCTCAGGCCGGGATAGGGAAGGAGAAAGGATTCGGGAAGATCCTATGTTGAGGACCTATGTTGAGGGTTCCACCCCGGCATTTGCCTGGTGTGACTGAGGAAAAGCCTTCAAAAACCTCAATCACGATGGTCAGCCGCTGCGATCGGGCCCACGACAATCACAATCCAATCAAGCAACATGTGGCTCAGACGGTAGCGCGTCTGACTACAAACCAGTCGGCCCGGGTTCAAATCCCGGCCAGTACACTGGAGACTTCTCGCAGTGTTCCCATGTCTGATGCTCTGAGGTGCAGTCAGCCTCCTATCAAAATTAGTACTAGAGTGTCCTTGGTATTACTGGGCACCTTGGGAAGGTAAAGGTGGTCGAGCGTAAGACTGACCACCCCACCTCACTTCGTACCGTAGGTCGAGAATATGTGGAGCGCTTTCATAGACATAGACATGTAAAATTTTATTAAAAACGTGCTACCGGTATAACAAAATATCTAACGTTGTTAGGAATTCTTCTTTAAGAAAAGAAGAGTGAATTGTTGCTAATGTCCTAAACGATCTAGTGAGCTTCTAAGGATTGGAGATAGAGATTTTGGAAAAGTGGGTTCCGAACCACTCTGCTCAATGCATCGTCACGGAATTTGAACATGTGATTACCCTCCCAGAAGTCGACCATATTCACCTCTTGGACAACCGAGTCGAAAAAGCATGAGAGCACAAATTTTACAAAATACACACCTTCGATTAATTTTGGCACGTGAAGAAATGGAACGATTGATAACCTAAAACCTCAGACATGATCAAAAACCCGCTCTTTCAGGTAGTGAAAAAAAACTGTGCCCTCTAGCGACTTCATGCAAATTGAATTAATATTTTTAATTTTTCATCCTAAAACCGAAGATCATTGAAACCTTAAAAGAAGAGTATTCCTGTTGACTTGCTTTGGTCCGGGTGCCAACAGCTGCGTTCCGAGTAAGTTAACAGATTTAAATATTTGTCGACGTTCATAGGCAACTTAACAACAATTCTGTGCCGCTAAAGATTCTTTCTTACATTAGACACTTTAGAGATATGTTCTTGTTCAGCCTATGAGCTTCTATTTCAAAATTTTCAGGGTCTTTTCTTCAAATACACTACGCGATTCTGGGATTACAACTTACAAGAGAGGACATAGTCTCTTCCTCCTCAATCCATACTAGAAGATGTGCTCGCTAAACGGTGTCATCCATCGAACATGAGACAGGCAGTTACTGCCTGAAAGCCAGTGGAATCTAGGTTGAATTTGTGGTCTTTTGGCATCTTTGACTCAGACCAGGATACGGTAAGGTAGAGGATGGTGAAGGTATCGGCCAGGGCCTTTCTTAAGGTACCTGCATACGCGTGGTAAAACTGAGAGAAATCCTCGAAATCTTTTAGGATCCTCAGCCGTGTGGGTCGAACCTACCTAAATACCCATTGCCGATGCAAAGTCCACCACATTACAGCCTAGATTACGGAAGCTGAGTAAACCAGTGGGATCTAGAAAGTGATTTTATTATAAGTAATCAATTAAAATTGAAACATAAACAACAAATCACGTTAAGTTAATAAGTTTTTTTTTTAAGAAACAGTACAGTGTCAGAAAAAGTAAGCTAGACTTGGAATTAAACGCATTTTTAAAGCAAAGGTTCTATAGCAATAGGATGTTCACTTCCAATAATAATTTCTCTACAGGGAATACGATGCTATAGAGTGAGGCAACAGCGTTGGAGAGGGTGAAGACAAGAAAAAATCATAGGGTGTGAATATTGTCAATGTGCAATAAAGTCCACAGAGCGGTAAAGTGGGTATATATATATAAAGGGTATGATCTGAATGAAGAAAAGTATAGCTCCCATGTTATTTTTCTCCCATTTTATGCCTTGCAAAGGAGAAGAAATAGCACAGGTTTTTTGGGAGGGAAAGAAGAGAAATTGCTGAGAAAAAATGAGTAAAATCCATGTCAGAAAAAAGTAAGTGATCAGTCTGGCGTGGCACGCAAAATATCCTGAACTTGATGGGAAAATTCAAGCGCTGACTGCAATCAAAAATCGCTTCTTCCTCCCACGAGCCCACAAAAAAAAACAACCAACGCAGGTTACAACCTCAAAAGATCATTGCTATATCGTTGAGTAACCGACGCTACTTCGTCGCCGCTCCGATCGCTTATATATACGTATATGGAGTTGCGGGCATAGGGCACGAGGGGAAAAGGGGGCCCCGGAGATTTTATAGTTATTAAGGTCGAGGTGTTGACGACATGCAACATGAGATATTTAATGGGAGCCTTCCTCCCTTACGTATACACGTATATATAGAAAGACATATAGACGTACAACGCCATAATATACAAGCACATATTATACGATGTCTCACACGCTCTTCATTTTTTTAGCTACCGAAACACACACACACAAATACAGACTACATATCGAAGTTGCCACATCGTTGCCGCAAACTCTATATTCTGTGGTTCAAGGCACTATGAGCTTGTTAGTGGATAAATGTAGCGTCTAGTAATGAATGTATAGCCCAGGAGAAGACTCTGTGGGAAGGATATGTCTAGTATCGGCGGAATACACCACAAGAGAGAGAGAGAGAGAAGGATAGACAGTCTTTATGAGATGCAAGCCGCAATGTTTAGGTGATTGAAAATTAACTTCTGGTCGACAACTTTCTCATCCAATTTTACATACAGAAAAATATAGTTACTTCCTTGTTATTGAAAAAAAAAATCACAACAAGGAAAAAATGTTGTTTGTAACAAAGACTTGAATATTTGCGGGATGGGTAAACATTTGAGAAACTTGTTCGGCGACATCCCACAGCTTCTGTCAAAGTTAGTTCTGAGTTTGACCTGAATTCAACCTCAAAACCTCTTCAGGTCAAGTGATCGTGGATTCAATGTTTGCTTGAGCTGTGAATTCTTTTCTTTAATATAATCCTCCTTTTTTTGTCATACTTTACGACATTTCTGAGGAATCTAATCTTTCCAAATCGAAATTGTCAGAGAGTTCTTCGTCAGTCACCAATTTAATCTAAAGCAACGATCTCCAACGAAAGATGGCAGCACTATCTCCGTATATGTATCATGTATTTTTTATCGTTGCACGAAATTTCAATGCTGCTCCTACAAATTCAAGCCTAGAGAGTTCTAACTTTTAGGGAAGGAAGTTCATAACCAATTGGAGAGTTCGATTAATGCCGATTTTTGTTTTTTGTTTTGTTTTGTTCATTGTTGAAAGAACTTTATTATTATAGGTTTTGACATTCAGAACAACAATCAAGCGGTTTCAACAATGAAGAAAAACGAAAATGAAACATCGGCATTGATTGAACTCTTAAATTCGTTATGAACTTTCTTGAATGAAAGTTAGAACTCTCTAGGCTTGAATTTCTAGCAGCAGCATTGAAATTTCGTGCAACGATAGTGCTTCCATCTTTTGTTGGAGATCGTTGCTTTACATTAACGTTAAACAATTGAAGATCAAAAGAAGAGAACGTGTTTTACCTAATGTTTGCCAAATTGAGATAAGAGTGACATTTTTTTACTTTTTAACAAAGTATCATGCAAGGAGAGAATATGTTTAGTCCGTCTATTACAAACAGACCTTCATTTGATGTTCAGAGCTAAGTAATGACGATTATGAACTTTGAAAAGGCCCTCCAGCTCAATAAAATAAACAAATTACGTTCTTTCTTCGTGGTCTTGAATTTTCAACCCCTCCCGGAGAAAATTTAATAGTTTTTCCAAACTTATGAGTGTTAGATAGGTAGATATACAAAAATCTAATTTATCTATAAATTTGTCTATTCGTCTATCTATCTATTAATATATCTGACTGGAAAATAAATAAAGCATTGATCATCGTAAGTAAAGAAGGGAAATTCAATGTAAAGAAAGCCTTAGAAAATAATTACTGGTTATCTTTTATATATATTGTCTTTATAAAACAAGATGGTTGATTTATTTAGTGACTATGATATTTTATATTTGAAAAGAATTTTCCTGTTATTAAATATACCATGAGTGTTAAATAATGTGTAATTACAGACGACCATAAGAAATGGAAGTATTAAATATATTTGATAATTGTGAAGTACAATGGAATAGTTTGTATAAGTAGATACGGCGTAAAACATATTAGATTAGGTACAAATGGTCACTGCGATTCAATGGGAAATAAGGAAGGAATGCTCTCGTTCGAATCGCAAACAATTTCTCATTCTTAAGCAGTAATAAAGTAATCTGTATTTTCTTTTAATGCTAATTTTATTGATGATTGAGAATTATTGTTCTCAGTGAAACATTTCAACTATTAGAGAAGAGATATTACTATAATTAATTTTAGGCGTTCTTAGTATTTTTATATCATGATTGAATTGCGTTGATAACACTAAGCTTAGACCTCATTCGTAAGAAGACGACATACATTTTTGTGAGACAGGACTTATCTCGTAGTTAGTAAACGGGACTGATGAGAACCTTCATAAAATGTTTTATTTCCTTTGATAATCTCTCAAGAACACTTCTGCCCTTCGTTCAAGTCAACTTTGTAAGTGATACGTAAATAAAATAACTTTCATAACAAAAATAATAGTATTAATAGCAAAATAATGACAAATAATGTTATGACGAAGTTTCACACATTTGTTTGATCGAAAGGAGAATGTTATGTTCTTACTGGACATTTGTAAACAATACCAAATGATAAGGAAGAAGCGAAGGGTTTTCAAATAGTAAAATCAAAAATCGCCTGTTTTGACTGAGTTCCGATTTAAGTCCTAAATGAAGTAGTGAGCTTCTCAGGACGGATAAACAATCTGCACTCGTTACAATTTACAACTCGTCATACAAAGAGAAGCAACTCACAAAAGAATATTTTTAACAAAATTCGCACTGCCTGCTTATTGCGTCACTTGTCTCACCGTAGTTAACAATAGCAACGAAGAGTCCTCTCGACTTACGCAACGCCTTCTTCGCGTATTGTGTATTCTTTTCAGGAGTCCCGGATGCGTATCGCTATCATAAAGGACAATCGATAACAAAGGGAAAAAGAGCTGAAAATATACAAAGCAAATTCACTTCCCATACTTTGTATGTTACCTTCGATCAGTGTTGCCAAGTATAATACATTTTCAATAACTGTTCAATAAAGTTAACTCAGGAATTAATATTTGAATTTCTTGGAACAAAGGTAATTGAGCCAATGGTTCCCCCGTTTACATTTCTTCTTATGTAAACTGTGACCCCAATTCTCTGCGCTAGTGAGAAGAGCAGCCCGCACTGCTCATTGTTGCAATTTTCGTTTTCGTATTTTGTCCACTTTGAACTTTCAGTTTATTTATGGTCTTTTGGCATATACGGCTTAGACCAGGATAGAGTAGGAGAAAGGATGCGGGAAGGAGTCGGCCATATTCTAAGTTCAAGGTTCCATTACGGTATTGGTTAGTTTTACTGAATTGAAATCCAGAACAAACCTCAGTCAGGATAGTCGGCTCTTTGTATCTAACCTACAATCTCCCGAATACGTAGCCAACGAACGCTCTACCGTCTGAATTACCGCCACTACCTTTCATTCATGTTTTTTCTTTTGATTTTTCTTTTTAATGATTTTCATTGCTTTTTACTCTTTGTAGTGTAATTAAACGTTGACTGTTGCGTAGTTTAAAGCGTTTGCTCGGCAACGTTGGGATAAAGACTCATCTGATTGTTATCAGGATCATCCGAGGCAGACAACTTTAAACGGTATGTTACACTTCTTCCGTAACGGATGATCCGAGTAGTTAAAACTTCATAACATTGTAACTATTGGGAATATAACTATTGATAACTGGAAGAAAGAAATATCTGGTATATTTCACGTATATTCCATGCATGCGAGAGATTCCGTAAATATGATGGACACAAATAGTTTTCCTCAAGGAATATTCCTGTATAAGATAACACTTCGCATCGCAAACATTAAATGAAAAAGATACAAAAATCATTCTTTGTTCGTTATCCTTTACTCTTTATGTTTCTATTTCGCACACTAAGCATTATGACGTAATGAGTTGATATCCGCTTCCCGCCTACCAAGACGGGGATTTTGGTCGGGGCTTCGGTGACCCGACTCGTAGTCGGGAAATAGTTGGAAGAAGGTCGGCGCCGACCCATTAAGTGTTCCTTGGTCGTCGGACCATTTTCCGGGCCCCGTGAATCCCCTAACTTGCCGGCATAGGGGGCGAAACCCAGCCCCACCCAGCTCCACTCGCCGGCGTCGTCGGCTCTTTGACGGGATTTTTCCAAACCTGACGTCTTCGCCCGACTTTCGCCGACCAAATGTCGCTGTTAGGACGACGTCGCCTGGTTTGATGAGTTCCTTCTCACAAGCATGATATAATACTCGAAGTTCCTCTAACCGAAAATATTTAATGGAAACGATTTTAAGCTTTTCTGGATAATTACT
>JAGDQP010034819.1:0-19899 GCA_022664845.1 Lepisma saccharinum | reverse complement strand
TTTCACTGCTTCCACGAGTTCTCCGCAACTTACTTCAACCACTTCACTGAACCAGGAGAAAGATATGCTAACGCATTGTATGTATACATTTCGATGTTCTATTTCGTTCGATGCAAGTATTTTTACATACACTAAGTGATCATAAGTATCCATACACCCTAGAAGACGTGTGTTTATCAAAGATGCCGACACAGTACTGCAATCTACCTTGTGGAACACGTGGTCAGAAACCTCAGTAGTCAGCAGACAGCACGAGACAGCAACATGGACTGGTCTGAGAAACTCACGGACTTTCAACGTGGTCAAGTGATTGAATGCTACTTGCGTAAGAAGTCTGTGCTAGAGATTTTCACACTTCTGAATATCCCTATGACTACTTTCTCCGATGTTATAGTGAAGCAGAACGTGAGGTGATGTATACAACCAAACAGCGTACATCACATGTTGACCCCAACACACCGTCTAGTGTTAAAGAGGGTCGTACGGTGTAATCGTCAATCATCCATCGCCAACATCACACAGGAATTCCAAACTGCATCAGGAACTACTCCAAGCACCATGATTGTTCGGCGCGAGGTGCGGAAACTTCGTTTCCATGGCCGAGTAGCTGCCCATAAACCACACATCACACAGGCAAATGCCATACGCCTTGTGTGGTGTAAGGAGCGTCAAAATTGGACCATATGATAGTGGAAACTTCTTGAGTAGAATAATGAATCACAGTATAGAATGCAGCGATCCCATGGGTGTGGCGAATGCCTGGTGAACGACATCTACCAGCCTGTATAATGCAGACTGTGAAATTCGGCAGTGGTGGGGTTACAGTGTGGTCATGTTTCTCCTGGAACGGGTTTGACCCCCTTGTTGCTTTACGTGGAAAATTGGAAATGTCACGCCACAAGATTACGTTGACATTTTAACCACTTTACTGCTACCTACAATGGAAGACCAGTTTTGGAATGACCATTGTATCCTTCCACACGACCGAGCATCCACCCATACTGCAGGCATTGTGGAGGATTGGTTTGATGACAACAACGTCCCACTAATGGATTGGCGTGCGCAGAGTCCTGATTCAAATCCTATAGAACATCTCTGGGATGTTTTGGAACGCCGACTTCGTGCTATACCACACCGGCCCACATCGATACTTCTCATTTCGGCGCTCTGCGAGGAATGGGCTGCCATTCCCAAGGTAACCTTCCGCCACCTGATTGAAAGTAAGCCTGCGATAGTGCAGGCTGTCGTCGAGGCTCACTTCATATAGATAAGTATTATTTTCTTACCTACAACGCTTTGGATAAAAGTGGTTCGCCTTTCCTTTGAAGAGACCAATTCTGAGTATTTCTTCCCTCCTTCCGCCCAACCACCAACAGCAACCGTCGTTACCAGATCAGGATATTTCTCTTTGAGATTAGTGAACTGTCGGAAACCTCCAAGTTTTCCATCTTGGTCCAAATCACGCTGTAATGAAATGTCATTAACAATTAACAAAGAAGCATTGAAAAAGCTAAATTATTCCCTCGGACGTTATAAATGACAAATATGACAACATGAAAGCTAGATTTGCATGAACCAAACTCTTTTTGTTGCGAAAAAAGTCCCAGATTTAATTTAGAGGTCCATTCAGAAAAGGCGATAAGCCACAGAGCCAGTAAAGGTGTTATTCCTATTTAGTAGTATTCATCTAACATATGTTTGTAATCTGGATGTATCACTGTGGACCCTAGAAACTTATCCTAGAAACTTATCCGACAATGGTACATCAGATGGCAAACAAATGCTAGATGAATGCGACTAATGGTAATCACACCTTCAGTGACCATGTGGCCTATCTCTGACTGAAATTTTTGTAATAACAACTGTTAGTGGCGAAAGGCTAAACAAACTACCAATTTTACTCATAAACAGATTTGCAGAATCAGAAGAAGTGATTAAATTTATCATGGAGAGTATTGTAAGAGTGAGAAAAGATTTTGGAATGAAATGAGACATGGAAGGTAAAAAGACATGAAGGTTTTGTTAGCCTACGTTTGGAAGGGAAGTCTGTGGATATTAAGAGTAAGTGGAAATGGAGGCTTTGTTGATTATGTTTGAAAGAAAAGACTTATAACAATAAGTAGAAATGAAGTTTATTTAAAAAAAACTTATATTTGCAAGGAAATAATGTAGACTGGCAAGTTTAATGACTTGGAATAGAAGCTGTAGAGAGGAAGCAAGAAGTAGGATATCTATGAATAAAGAGGACTTTTGAAATAGCAAAAGGGTTCATGATATCAATTCAGCTGAGGAAGAGAATTTCTGAATTTTTTATAAAGGAGTTAAATGGCAGCGGAATGTGCGGCAATCAAAAAGAGATAAGAAAAACGCTTGGATAGATTTTAGATGTGGTTGTGAAGAAAACTAATTAAGGTAAAAATGGGACTGATAGAGTAGAAAATGAAGAAGTATGGACAAAAACAGCAAAGGAAAGAAAGAGTAATAAAAAAAACAGGAAGAGATAATGGTTGGGATAATACTGTGTAGAAATGGTCTTCAGAGAAGAATCATAGAGATGAAAAGTGTATATAGAAAGAGAGTAAGCAAAGAAGTAAGGATGGAATGCTTGAAAACAATAAAAATAAAAATATGAACAGAGGAAAGCAGATATACAAAAAGGAGAACATCGGAGACAGTCCAATCGAAACCCGCCGTAAGACAACGAAGAAAAAGAAACATAAATTGTTCACATCCTTGTTTGATCTGAGTTACTATAAATGAATCAGTATTTTTATCCATTGATAAGGTTGATAAATAAAGTAAAGACATTCTGAGTCGTCGGAATGTTGTTGTTTGCGAATAAGAAAAAATCACTTATATATATCACTTATTACATATCACTTATTTAAGACAGTGATTAGAAGGTTATAAAATTCTGTTGTCGGAGCAGCTTCAGAATCTCTGAGGCCTTAACTCAGAAAAATGACGTCAAAATGAGAGAAATCTGTCCATTTGTGATTTAAAGTATCTGTGCTCTTGAAGTAGAGTTTCTTACCTCTGGGTCTAGAACCATCAATTCCCAGGTTACGTTACTGACACCAACGAACGAGTATATCACATGATTACATAGATCCGCTGGAATGTTATCGACATCGTATATTCCATCCTCTGGCCGATAGACAGCCCAGTTGCTGAAGTAACACGTTCTACGGGCTGTCCTGTCTGATCCAGCATCTGAAACAGTAATTTAGAAAAATGAATTAGAAAAACTCGATACATAATAATATATATGAATTTGAATACTGAAGTGGTAGATAACTAAATAATTGGAATCAGTAACACCAAAACATCTGGAAGCATATTTTAAAATTTTCGATTTCTGATGTCATTTTAAATCATAACTATAAATAAAATGTAATGTTAGATAGTTGAAGCTCGGCGATATTAATAAGCAAAATATGAAAGGAAGGAAACTAAAACCCATTTTCAAAGACTAATTCCTTGTTTACATTACTAAAATCTTATCATAATTAATGTTAACCGAGATCGTTTTAGTAATCTAAACGCGAGTTACCATTAACTTGTGTCTCAAATTTAACCAGCGTTAATTTACGACGGTTATTTTATTACGTTAGTAATCTAAACGCAAGATGGCCGTTAAGCGCAGCTCACTTCGTGAGTTTATTTATTTCTTTATCGAAATATATAGCATCCTAGTGGTGCGTATCACTTTTAAAGTATAAAATAATGATGGCAGAACTTATATACAAAATGTTACGCTACAATCAATTTATTTGTGTTCAGTATTTCATAATTTAAAGTTCTGCCGTGTAACCTATTTCTTAGTTCCATGGTACTAAGATGGCAGTACAAGCACGATAACCAAGTTAAATTTCGTAGTTTGAACGTAAGTTATTTCAACCATGATTATTATTATCGTTACAATCTTAGTAATCTAAACAAAGCATTAGGGACAAAAAATAATGCTCTCAAAACCCTTAAACCAGTTCAAGAGTCAAGAACAATTTGTTTGGTACCTGTGTTGGCAATCTGATGAAAGATAGAAGGATGACTTCAGAAGACTCATTTACTATATAGTTCAGTGCCTAATATATTAAACGTGGACAATGCATTTGTTTCATATGTATATATTGAGTAAGCAAGTGTAGTAAATACCCTTTGGGTGGAACCTCTTATAATTGTCTATAACCATAGTGTGAAATCAGTACCACCACGTTGGTGTGGAACTCAAATAAATCTTGGATTCTGTTACCGATGAGGTAAGATCTAGGCTACACGGTGGGTATGGAAACAACTAGATCTCTTTGTATTCTTGGAGTTTTAACGGATAATTTGGACACATGGTTTGGTGCATTGGTCACGTGCAGCAAAGGACTTCTCCTATTGATCAGTGCTTTTGTCCCATTACAGTACGAATCCACTTCAATTATTCTACGTCCCATCATCAAGAATTAGTACCCACTACAACGAGTGATACATATTACATCTAATGTAAGCATAACGTATTTCTTAAATCATCTTCTCTGGGTCACAGCCTGTTCCGCCAAACTTGGCAGAAGCCACTATATGTTCAAGTATCACAGAATTATACACTTTTTTATTGCCATTACGATTTACCGCCGAAATTATTACGTGACTTTTCGGTTACTGTTGGCATTCAATGACTCGATTTCGAGACTGTTTCGATGTTATGTGTCCTTTGAGAGCATCTAGATGCAAAACTCAGGCCATGAAGGTGCTGAAAGTTTCTGGATTGTGAAACATTCCACCACTCCTTTGACAACACGCCTCGTAAATAGACTATCACCGAATAATATCTAAATAATGTCGCTTCTATTAGTAATTTTTACAAATATTTTTTAAATAATATACTTCACCTGTAGTGGTACCATCATATGGCAGTTTTGCAGCAAGTGCCAAAGATAGGAAAGCCACCGAAACGGTGAGGAAAGGTAGAATTTGCTTCATTGTGGCTTCGTTTGATCTGAAAGTAAAACAGAATGTGATAAATTATTTTACTACATTTAACCTATAAACTTAATTGAAAGTATAATCTTTTACGGAAAATTAACAAATCTCTTATTTTTTTAGGGCTTGTAATCTGTATACAAGTGTTCGAATCGTTGCTTCAATCGTGTACACTGACATTGTGTCACAGTTGTGATAAATTGAGTTTGAAATTTTTCATTGTTGAGTTTCCAAATTTGATTCAATTCTTTGTTCAAGTTTTGTTCATGTAGAGATTCTGTCAATTAGGGGTGTCATCCTTCTAAATTCTCGAGCACCAACGTTAAAATGTTTCGGTTGCCGATAAAAAGCCTAAAAACTCTATATACACCTCTAAATTTTAACTTAACACCACTCCTCTAAACTGAAAATCATCCCTCCCTCGTGCTTATGATTCACGACTATATACTTTTTCAATTTACTCATCATCCTCTGTGGGTATGGGTAGTAGCAAAACACATCAAAATGGAACTTATGATGATTGTTTTGCTTATAAAGGTTTACTTTAGAACACATTGAAATTGAGATAATAGGTTCAAAGTTGATTTTAGTCCAAAATAATTCAATTTGGCAACCAAGGGGGCACAAATAACGGAAAGAGAAAATCAAGTGGCATTTCGTTGTTACCGAGCACACGCGCAATAAGAAAATTTACAGTTGGTACCACTGTAGAGAGGTTAGTGATTGCATCTCCATGACGTAATGGAAGAGTACACTTGCTGCTTGTCGCGAGAGTGGAGTAGAGAAAACCTTGTACGTGAGACTGAGCGACTGTTCAAAAGGTTGAGAAACAAGAGAGTTATAGTTCCTTAAGTATACCCGGAAAGTAAAATCTGTTATATCTGATGAGTGCTTTACCACACGCTTTATATTAACTTGCTCTGTAATCATTTTTGGTACAAATCTTGTAATTATTTTTTAACTCACTTCACATCATCCGATTTGTTTGTAATTTTGTAAACTTGCTTGCTTCCGATGACAATACAATATTCAATCATTAGATATACGACAAAATAATCCAGTTAGCTCTAATTAATTAATGAAAATAATTCGAAATTATCCTTAAATGCACGCAACGCCACAACTATTTTGTGAAACTTGACTTGCCTATCTCGCAGAAAGTTAAATATTCATCTATCATACATAAAAAAATTAATTAAAAAGAATTTAAAAAAAAAAGAACACGCTTTTCTAAGATGTCAAAAGTCTGAAAATAAAAGCGTGGGTGCTCTTGCTTACCTTAACATAAAATCACAATATCTAAGAGGCACCCACGCTTTTATTTTCCGATTCATAAGGTTAATTCAATTTATTACTTTTTAGTCCATCTTAAAAAGGATGTTTTTTAAAATTATTTTTATCTCTGTTTTAATACCACGAAGTGATATTGTAAACAATTCACTAACGTTGTATTTACTGCCTAAAGATAAGAAGGCAAAGAGAAAAATACTTAAATATAGTCAGCAGTTTAGAAAAGAAATATATTTGTTCAAAATAGGGCATTTACTTTTACAATTGTAGTACAATTATGTAAAATAATATACATGAATAAATAAGACGTTCGTGGAAATGGCAGGACATTCAGTAAGCCAGAAACTGGAGAATTTTGTTCACATTGTACTTTTTAATTCCACTTGTCAAAAATTTTTAAAAACTATATTCCATTATTTATATATATATTGTACACTCTAGATTATTATACAACTCTAGACTATTATAAAAAAAATTAATAAATTTCTATCGAGTTGTGTTTCACTTTACCTGCACAATGGCGGGCAAACTGGAATTTCACATATCTCCAATAAATATCAACTGTGGTCCACAAATGTTTATATTTTACCTTCATTTCCCACTAGATTGTGCAAGAGATTCTAAGGTTTCCATCGGTGTATTAAACATTTAGTTATCGCTTTTTGTTCGAAAGTTATGACGCGGTAAATAAAAGAGTGTGCCAGTTTCCCCTGCTTTACTCCATTTGATTATTCTGGAGTAGTAAGGACTCGGTAGTAATGTATTATATCTATAGCGTTTATATACATATATTTCATTTTCGTAAAATAGAGCAAATATAGGTCCTATCTACAATAAAGCAACTTTACAGCTCTTTTTTCTTTATTATTTCTAAGGAGTCATGGAATGTTAAATGATCATTAAACCTACTCCTCATCTTGGTGCCAACGGAGAGTTGCTGGAAAGCTGCCTGAAAATTTACAATAACTTGGGTACTCAAAACCAGCCATCTTTGAGTTTTCAGGAAAACAAAAAAATAAATAGAAGCGTGAAACGAGTGTTGAACACGGGATGTTAATTAGATGTCCAGTGCCTTAGTGGCTGGACTAAACTGCCTGTCATAGGAAAGCACTAAATCAAAACTGTATTAAGGGTCAGAAATTCGTTGACCGAACCACGAAAACAAAAAGGTACTCCCATGACTTACGTCATGTTTTAATCGCGTTTTCTCATTTGTCAGTTAGAGATCACAGTCCCCATTCACTGAGAAATATTTTCCATTTCTGTTTTTTTTTTAATTACGTGATCAAAATGGCGGCAGAAAACACTTGTTCAGAATTGCGTATTTGGTTACGATAAGAAAACCGTTTTCTGTTTCTGCGCATGCGTGAAAATCACACTGAAATTGAACACTGAGAGTGCACAACAATGCAAGAGAAACTGGATATATCAGAAATGATCCCACAAGTTTTAACAGTTGGAAAGTATGCCTTGAAGAAACGCTAAATATGGTATTTGTATTAATTTACAAATTTCCTGAATACACGTATTTTTTAAATTTATTTATTGTAACAGAATAACCATTCATCAGCTACTTCTTTTTTGTTTTGTTTTGCTGTCATTTAATTCATTAATATTTTATCATGCATGCATTTTACACTGCCAGAGGGAAAACTTATTGATGTACACACTTTTTTAACAAGTGAGACGGAACCCAGTTCGAGGGGACATATGGACTACCGCCAGGCTTCAGCAGCGAGGATCCGATGCGGATGATCTATATATCGTTGGAGAAGATTCGCCGAGACCTTTCCAACAACGTCTTAATTACCTTCCTAGCGGTAGTAGTTTCTGAGTTACTACTTCCTCAGTTTAAAACTTGTCTTACGAATGGACCAACAACAGAACGCGGATATAAGGGCTGATTTTCATGAAAGCTTGCGTTGTTTGCGATTTGGGTGAATAGACAATTGACATACGTGTTACACGTAGAACACGTAAAAGGCAGCCTTAAAACACGTGTTTCAATTGACTACTCACCCAAATCACAAGCAACGCAAACTTTCATGAAAATCAACCCTAAGGCTTCCGAGCTTTAGCTGCTGAGGGTCATATTTATGAGGGCCAAGGAGTGGGTAGCTCCCTGGAGCATATAATTTCAATGCCCTTGGGAGCCACCCATTCTTGGGAGTGATTAATATATACGGCCTTAAAAGTAGTTCCTCAGGTAAGAACAGTTTTGTACAAGGAGGTATTGTTGTTTTTTTTAACACACCCTTCAGGTATCTGTCTCTGAGGCACAGTGTTAATTTATGTCACACTTTAGAGTGCCCTTTGGTAAACCATGACTCAACGACTCACAACACTTGTGATAGAGTCGACATTAGTCTGCCATAATTGCATATCCCATCATATTAGAAACTTACAAGTTTCGGTGGGAGACCTGACAGTTGCTGATAGAAGAGGGACGGTGTAATGGAGAACATCTACGCTTTGAACAAGATTGTAATTTGATCAATGTAGAAAACAAGCTAGCCAGAATAAACTCCAGAGTACGTTCTATAATGTGGTGATTAAGATTTGAAAATGTTATCGAAACTAACCTACAAAAATTGACTTTTAACAAACGTCTGTAGTGACCCTGATTGCCTTTCGTGGTTAGACAAAATCTAAAAGGATTTCTCCACTATCCAATATGCATTAAATTAGCTTTTACAAATATTTCTTAATGTATACTGTAAAAATACGAGCTAATTTTATACTTAAACATATTAAAATAGCACGGAAATAAGGTTTGAGTTATTTTCTTGTTTTCAATGATGGGCCTAGGACTACTGCAATAATCATTTAAGTATTGAGGCTTGTCTTCACACCCACTATATTCAGTATGTGACCAGTTCGGACAATTGTCACCTCTACACTTATAGCATAGCACTCAGCTGCTCCCAAATTCACTCCCCATACAACAGAATAATTTTCTTAAACCAAATTTTAATCCCTCTTTTGGGAATTTAAATTCAAAAGTGAACCCCTCTTATGGGAAAATCAATGTTAATTCAGAGGACCACTTTTCCTTGTCTAATTTGAGTAATTAGTACCAAGAAATTAAGCCAGGCGCTGATTTCTGTCTATAAAATATTGTAGCATCTCTTGATCTCGATCTACTTCACTTCTTAAATTTGAACCCACAGAAAGAGGGTGGGTTAAATTTTTCTTTTGGAAAATTATTTTCACAGTGTTGAAAGTGGCTTGTGTGAGCAATTGTAGAAAATTTGATAGAAATATCTTGAAAAAATTTCGCTTTTACCGGTCTGTTTCTCAGTGACATAAATTAGTAAAGGGTCTGTATATCAAAAACGTGGTATTTAAGACAAGGATGTGACTGCAAATGACTTGATAAAGTGTATCACAAAAATTGAACCAGGCATTTTGAAAATAGTTATCAAAATATAGGCTCAGATTTCGTTCTAACCTAACTTATGCAATCTTTCGTAACGTTTCAAATATTTTTGTCCATTTTTATTTTGTATAATAAAGTATTTGCTATTTATTTGAAAATATCACCGTTGATTTGCTGTATTTG
Organism: Lepisma saccharinum; assembly: GCA_022664845.1. Taxonomy (NCBI): domain Eukaryota; kingdom Metazoa; phylum Arthropoda; class Insecta; order Zygentoma; family Lepismatidae; genus Lepisma; species Lepisma saccharinum. The sequence continues at coordinate 10,079 of JAGDQP010034819.1, read as the reverse complement.
GTAATAAATATCCTAATTATATTATCGAAAAACTGATCAAAACATTATATTATCTTGATTAATTATAGAAAGAAGTAAAATAAAACACCTTCTTTTAAATTTATTGGTTTTAGATTACTAAACCGTAGTTAAATTTACCTTTTCAACTCCTCTCGCGACCCCTTTGCACAGAACCCACGACCCCCTTGGAAACACTGCTCTACAGGGTCCGTGTTATACAGGAATTGCTGCAGAAGGACCAGATGCGTCGTACGCAGCATTAGCAATGATTCATAGAGTATATGATTCCAGGTGTAGAAGAGTTAGTTAATTGGTATTAAACGGACGAGACGTGGTTCCTCTTGAATGGTTACATCAATTCCCTAAACACGCGCATATGGTCACCTGATAATCCCCATACCTTACACGAAGAGCCTCTCCATAGCCAGAAAGTTCGCGTGTGATCGCAATATCACGAAAAATCATTTTCTTCCCTTTCTTTGAAGAGTCACTGATATCTTTGAATAATCCAAGAATTTCTTACTACACTCACAAACGATGAAAGAAAAATACTTCGTTTAAGTAAGACAATGGTTTTGGAAACTTTCTTTGTTTCCTGGAAGAATCATTTTGCCGAGGCTGCGGCTTTGGAGATGGTTCGGTCTCTCTCCCCTTGTATAGAGACATCTCAAGTCCGCTGCTTATTTGACGCATCTTTACGCACAAGCATAACTACAACAAAACAGTTAACACTGTGTGGCAATATTTCTCAGGATGATTCACAACATGATTCTACATGTACTCACTTGAGAGAAACTGTGGGGCGGAAGCAAATTTCCAACATTTGCTAAGAATTTTCCACATGTTGCACGACTTATTGGTCACCCTGCACTAGAAACTTATTTGTTGTTCTTTTTATTACAAATTATTTATCTATGAATTAAATAATTATTAATAAAAGATAGTTTCAGCTAGAACAATCTTATTAAAATTCTTGTGTTTTATCCAGCAATATTTCAAGTGCATTCTTACAATGTTTCCAGTATTCAATGTAACATCATAATGCACATTATACCAACACTATTCTGACAGTATCACAATTATTTATATTCAGCGTAACTCAAAATTCGATCACTCAACATTATCGTCCGGTGATTAATGACGTTCGGCATCGAGCTCTACGTAACGATACTGGAGTTTCTTGATTGTTCACTTTCAGTCTAAACCAATATGGATCAAATTTTGTTGTAAGTTTTTACGTTTGTTATCGCTGTGTGGCCTGTTGTTTATGTGTGTATTAAAAAAAATAGCCGCACGGCGTTAATAAGCGTTAAAAACCGAGTTAGAACTGAAAATTGTGTTTCATATTAGTTTAGACTACAATTGGACATTTGATGTTAACTGTTCCTCCCCTCCGCTCCCTGGCTTCATCTATTCATTAAAATTTTAATGACATCGATCAGTCCAGTACCACTTTTAGATAAAGGTCAATGGTATTGGCCATCGAGCTCTACGTAACGATACTGGAGTGACTGTTTAGTATCGAAAGATAGACGCCAGAGCAACTACCGGTATTTAACTTCGTTTGTTCACTTCAGGTCTAATCGAATGTGGACCAAATATTCAGTTCTAACTCAGTTTTATACGCTTTTATCTCTGTGTGGCTCATTTTTTATTTATGTATTAATTCTTGAGTTATTTATATGAGAGTCCATGCTCTACACATAATAGTAAATCCTGTAAATAATATTTACTTTTGTTTTTAGAAATTAAGACAAATAAAAACGGACCGCACAGTAATAACAAGCGTAAAAAAAACTGAGTTAGAAATAAAAAATTGGTTCCAATTGGTTTAGACTGGAAGTGGTAAAACGATATTAAGTGTTCCCTTCGCTCCCTGGTTATATATATTCATTATTTTTTAAATGGGAGCAGTCAGTCCAGTATCGCTTTTAAATACAGATCATTGGTATTGGCAGACAGATTACGTCCCTCTATAGCATGAAATATTTTAACTACGTTCCAGATACATCTATCAGCGTTGTGGAGAAGTTAAAGGGAAAACTGTGTTGTATCACGTACCGAACCTGACTTCTAACCTAGCCTAACTCTTCATTAGAAATATTAATAATAGATTTGAGCACAAAAAATGTGTTTGTTTTTTTAAGAAATAAACGAAGAAAAAAGTCACCACGGCGAGTTCCGAACCCGAATCCTTTAGTCCATAAGTAGACATCTTAATCATGCATAGCTCGTAGCAAAGACAGGTTTGGAAGTTTTATATACAGATTTGCTTGCTATATCATTAGCGAGATTGTTGCGCAGGCGCATTAATCCGACGTTTCCAGTCTCTAGATACTCTTCACATATTTTAATTATCTAGCTACAGGGTTTTACCCAAGGTTGCCAGGCAAATGCCGCGTCATGATGGACTACTGACTGAATCTTTCCCATAATTCATATTCACGTTAAAATAGAACGACTTATTTCTCCCTACAAAAATAGAAGTAATTTGTGGTGTTTACTTACGTGGAGTCCGTCCCTCAGTGACTCCTCAGTGTAAGGTAGGCCCACGTTTCTCTCTTCGTAGTTTTTATAGGCTCTTGATAGCCTAATCTCAATAGTTGATTAATCTATAGACAGCTTATTATCATTATTTTTTTCTATCTCAAGTGTCCGTTGCAAGAAAACACTTAAACGACCTAATTTGGATATGTATTTAAAAATATATCTTGTCTCTTTGCTGAACATGAGATTAATCTAATCAAATTCAATCGTGTTGTTCAATGTTAATTGCGTTTTTTTTTTCAGTAACCTTCATTCGATACACGCAAACATGAAGCTCAATAGAATCTCTCTCGAGCAATAACAATCTCTAAATGAACTTATTTCTAATTTAGAACAACTAAACCACGTGACCTCATCAGTGTACTGTATTCTTAAACATTAGGACACAGGGTAATGGCGCCTTACATTATATTATATTGGATAAAATAAGTTCTGAACATTATTTAATGGACTCCAGTTGCAAACGCAGAAAGGTGACCGCACGCCCTCCAAGGGAAAGTAGAGGAGATCGGGATTCATTGTGACAGGGGTTGGTTGTGATAGTCACATTTACCAAAAATGTATTTATATGTACTTGTTTATAAGTCTACTGAGCTATGAACCCACGTCCTTACGACTATTTGTTTCTGAGCAATGTGCGTTTCGCCAAAGCAGAGTAAAGAAGGATTCTTGCTCTTTCGCGGTTTTCATGTTTCTGTAGGGACGTTTAATTTCTGTTAGTAAATATCCTAATAGCTGAAGAGAGCAGTAAGTTTGATTGAGAAGTGAAGCAACTATATTCAATGTACGACTGGTTTTGTTTCTTAGTAAAGCAATGTTGAAGGGAGAGATTAAGATCAGGAAGTCAAGAAGACCACTGGAGCTAGTTGTGGCTAAATTATGACAGTTGTCACAGCCAACCCCTTTGTCACGACTAACCCTGTTATTGTTGTACGACCGTTAGGGGTCGTTGAAGTATTACGTAAGAATTAAAGGAGAAGGGGTCCAAATTTTGCTTATTTTATCTGACGATTGGAAGGTGGGATCAGAGTAATGTTTACGTAAGATTCACTTAAAACATATTAGTGTAGGGAAATTTTTTCTTCGTTTCCCTTACTTTTTTCCCAAACAGAAATTTACATAGGAAAAATTCAGCGTTCCCCTTACCATGTTTTTTCAATCCACACTTGCCATAGTGAAAATGTTTCTGCGTTCCCCTAGTTCAAAAAAATAATCCATTTCCAACGCTCGAGCTAGTAGAACATCAGACATGTCAACAACATCAAACTGAAGCAGTTTGCATATTTCAGATACTCATGTGAGTCTTCATCATTGTTACATTTATCAACTGTTGATGATAACGGCATATCTTCTACTAACCAACTGCAGTTGTAGCCAGCGCCTCTGCAAGTCGTCCCTTCAACACCAAAAAATGACAACGTTTCTCAACGCCTTGACGTCCTTGGCTTTCTCGGAAGCTAGACCCAGAAAAACTAATGACGGGAGGAAAAGGCGCGTATGTGCAGTGCTGATTGATATTCCAGTTAAACACGCCTTAGAAATATTTTTTTTTCGAAGAATGCTATAAAGGGTGTTAATTGTGACAAATCCAGACTCTTATAGTGATAATGAAGACAAGTGTATTTGTCTTGTGTGTATAAAACCAGTTTCTAATTACAAATCCTAAGAAAAGTGGGCACGGTATATTAAGTGCAAGCAGTGAGCACGCGATGCTTGCACCAAGACAAGCGGTTTTGTGTATGCCATAACTGTGACCCAGATGATGATATCTAAACTACGTACACTCCCATTCGTCAATTAACGGAAGCGAAATTATTATTTTCTACAAATATAGTGATATTAAATGCAAATGTAACTTGTTCAAACTCAAGGTAATATTTATATATATATATATTCTATTCTGTTTTTGTCACAACGAACCCCGGTATCCTCTACTTTATTCATTTATTTAGAAATATCAATTTTGGTGGATATATTCCATCAATATGCGGGAAAATATGATAAGATTATAGGGGAAATTTGGACAAAACGGGCAGGTATAACTTGAACTGATTATAGTAAGTATAATAAGCAAGTAACCAGAATACGTTTCGGTTCTAATGAAACTTCCATCCATCTACTACACAGGGATATTGTTAAATATTTCAATGCTGTTTTCGTGTCTCCTGGAAATTACATTTTTTTTAAATCCTCCTTTTTTCCAACCAGTTTGATAAAATGGGTTAGTAAATTTCATCACACATGCAAAATCATTAAGAAAAATCTATAATTTCTGTTTAGAAGAGAAGTTATGAGAATAATGATAAGAATATAGGCATATAAGTTTTCAATAAATAAACCACTCTGAAAGATAGACGAAAAATGTAATTTCTCTGTTGATAAATTATACTGGAAGTGCACAACTGTTTTGAATATTTTCAAAACAATGTCTGTTTCTCTATCGTTATACAAAACAATTTTAACTGTTTCAGAAAATACTAACTTAGAATTTCGATACAAATAGCGATCCACATTTTGGTCAACTGCGTAAGATTTAATATTTCAAGATGGCTCTGCTGAGCCAGTTGCACAACATCAAATAAACTACCATTATGTTACTCCTAAATAATGCCATGTTTACATTTACTGACATCTTACCATGGTTAATGTTAACTGAGATCATTTTAGTAATGTAAACGCAAGTTACCGTTAACGAGGATTTCAATTTTAACTACCGTCAACTTACGACGGTTATCTTCTTAACTTAGTAATCTAAACGCAAGATGGCCGTTAAGTGCAGCTCATTTCGTGAGTTTATTTCTTTCTTTATTGAAATATATAGCATCCTAGTGATCCGTATCACTTTTAAAGTATAAAAGAATGATGGCAGAACTAGTCTACAAAATGTTACGCTACAATCAATTAATTTGTGTTCAGTAGTTTATAATTTAAAACTCTCCCGTGTAACAAGAAGATTTTTTTTCTACGGAAACCTCTAGATAGACTACCTGTATCTTTACTGAAAAATGGTAGTACAAGCACGATAACCAAGTTAAGTTCGGTAGTCTAAACGTAAGTTATTTTAACCATCGTAACGATCTTAGTAATCTAAACAAGGCATAACTGTAAAATAAGGTGAGGTACTAATATTTTGCAGTCCAGGCTGACCACAAAGGAGCAACAAATTTGAATAAATCGAAGCGTAGAAAAATCCATTATAAAAAAATAAGAAAGAAAAGAAACTCAACTCGGAACAACGCTATTCATGAAATGACCATTCCAACTGGAAACTGCCTGTACAGGTGCAACCAGTAAGTAATCCAAGCCTGGTTGATGACGGTTACCAAGAGTAGCCAATAGAAACTGGTGTTACACATAGAACACGCACTTAACTAAGTGTTCCAATTGACTTCTCACCCAAATCGCAAGCAAAAAAAGCAATGCGCGCTTGCATGAAAAGCTAGCCTAACTAGAGGATTTACAATGTTTTGAGCCATTTTCCGGAAATGCGTCAGCTTACCAAGTGCTACCTGCTAGTACTGTGCTGAACTGTATGTGAAGGATAGAGGACGTTGCGAAACCGTTTATTCCCAGCTCGCCGCTTAGCATTGTCGGCAGAACGTCAGATAGATGGCCGGGCAGTTATTCCCGGCGAAATAACTTTTTTATCTTCTTTTTTTAAAATAACTGTTCTTTCCCTTGTTCGTTCTTGTTCTTGTTCTTGTACTAATTCTTGTTCCCTTTTTCACCCGTTGCATTCTCAATATTTAACATAATTCACTGAATTAGGTTAGGTAATGTCAGGTTTAATGTTTGGGGTGGTTGAAGTATTATCTAAGCATATTTTAGTCATTTAAGATACTAAGCCTTCTAAGCAATAATGAAGAGATACATGACACCCTCCCAGGGCCGTATTTATGCATAGGACCACTAGGCCCGGGCCTAGGGGCGAAACTTTCCCAAGGGTGCACATTACAAGAAAACAAAAATTTGCTATTTGAAACGCGAGACGAAAATAATATTTAGGAAAAAACATTAACATAGAGCGCCAAACACTGTCACCTTTGAACAGCTTGACCCCTCGTAAATAACTGACTTCAGGTAATTTAAAGTTAATTTACATTAGAAATAGTACAACATACATTAGAGCTTACATTTGGAAAATTATATATTCCTACTTTTGTCTTTGTACACACCAACAATCATTATTACACTCTTTTCTTTCGTTCACAATGGTTTCTGGTGTCCTCAAATCTTCCAACGCTAATTTAACTCATTTCCCGATGTCTTACACTGATGGAATTTTGCACAGTGACGTAAGTTCGGTGACAACACAATATTCCATTGTTACTTTCATATATTTCTCTGTATTTAAATAATTTCAAAGCATATTTAATTATTTTTTTAATATTACGCATAAATACTACCCTGCAACGATTTGGCGTTTGCCTGATTGCAGAACGCTTTAGGATTTGGGTAAAAATATAATAAAAACACTTGTTGAAGACATACTTTTCTTAAACAATTCATACTAAAAAGTAAAAAATAATTTTGTTTCTGCATTACTTTTAAAATGAAAAGCACAGGGCGCATCAAATGAAGAATTTATAAAGTGATTGTATATGAGAGAGCGCCTCATGCTTTTCTTTTTAGTCATGCATAAACAAAATTATTTTTTACTTTTTAGTAGGAATTGTTTAAGAAAAGCATGTCTTTAAAAACTTTATTTATTTATTTTTAGTCTATGTCACATATAAGGCGTCATTTATACCTCTGCTAACGGGCAAGAGATATATATACTTTGTGTTAAGTATGCATGAATACATAATTTACGCTAATTTTTTAATATGATGAAAACTAAAATGTCTTTTCGGGTCCTCAATGAACCGTTCGTTCGAATCCTGCTGCGAATCGTCCTGACTGACATTTCTCTTTAGTTTCCTTCAGTTTCACCAGACAAACGTCAGAATGGTACCTTAACTAAGATACTAAGATACCTCCTATACCCTATCCTGGTCTGACCCAAAGATGAATTTAGAGACCTTAAAAAATTTAAAACTATCTTAACGTGTATTTTATGACAGAAGAAACATTTTCTCCCTAACTTGACTTTATATCGTCAGAAGATGAATATTCCCGGAGATGGTATTTAAAATGCAAAGAGCTGCCCACGTATTGAACGTAGCTAATGAGTTTGTAGCGTCGGTTTTGTCCATTCCTAGAGATTTTTTAAACTTTGAACTTGCTAGTTCCTAGGGGCGACGTTTAGTGGGTGGACCGATAAACTAACAGATATCGGTACATAGCAGAGTTCAATTCTGTAAATCTACGTTTCTTTTTTCCTACATAAAGAGAAGTGGCAAAGAGGGTGAATCAATAAATGCTAAATAGCGAGGAGAAAATATGATGACTTTATCATTCTTTAATTTACTTTAAAGTGTTTTTGTATGTCCTTATAAGTTTTTAGTGTGTTTTGTAATGTAATTGTAATTTTTAGATTTTTTAAACTTTATAAATGTATTTAGGAAATTCTAGTGCTTTGTATTGTGATTGGAATTGTTATTTTTTTAGATCTTTTTCTTCTTAAAAACTTTATAAAGGTATTTAGGAAATTTTAGAGCTTGTAACTGTTGTAAATCTATCACGAAACTGCAATTTTCCAATTGTGATGTTAGAAAAAGTAGAATCCAAAAATAGCTGAAGCTAGGATTCTTCTTAAAAGCTGTTTAAAAGCCATGAAAGAAATGTAATAACAATATTGTAAATAATGAAATTGAAAAATAGATTGTACTACCTTCTTGTTCAGTGTAATTAACATTTTTCCAACAAGTAATCTACAGTAATTAAATTAAAATTCTCATTCTATTTAATGAAATTGTTGTAATATTATTGAAACTTATTTGGTAAATAACCACATTACCAGAGTTAAATAATGATTATCTCGTTATTATTATTAATGGCTAGAAGACGGAGGAGAGTCATTTGTCATTATGTGAGGCTAGGAAGGGCAAAAGGACGGAAGTGGTAAGGGTGTAGGGGAGAAGGCACTGGAAGTCATGGGCCTAGGGCGCCTAGACTATAAATCCGGCCTTGCCCCCTCCCCTTGTGCTTACGAAAGACATCAAATTTCTATCGTTATTTAAAAGTCTAAAAAATGTTTAAATCTATATTAAGTTCTGAAGTGAATCTTACGTTAGCATCTCTCTGATCCTCCCTATCCCATTATGAGAAGAAATTAGCGAAATTTGAATCCTTGAATGCTTACATAATACTTGAACGACAGCTTTCTTTTAATCATGCGCTATGAAAACATCATCATCCGTATTCAAAAACGTTTTCTGGGGGTGACTAGCGCTGTACTAACGAGTGACTACCAACGTTAAAATATTGTTGGTCACTCGTTAGTACAGCGCCAGTCGATTGAAGAAAACGTTTCTGGAAACAGCATGTATCGCGTTTAACGAAAATAGCATTTGCTCACTCCTTGTGTTGATGTCATTTCCGAGAATCTTTCCGACGGCGACTGGTTCGTCATTCTGTAGTTGTGCCCAACAAGGGCAATTTTTATGTACCGTTAGCCGCGTGCATCGCTTGCAATTTGGTGTAGTAGCTTATAGAAATGCACGACACGATTTCCCGAATGGCTACTAAACCAAATCGCAAGCAAATCACAAGCCCAGGGCATTTACAATACATGTAAAGGCGGCCTATTTTTTAAAAAAACTTAGATCCCTCACACAGGCTCCAAGCTCTGCATAGGCACAGAAAATTAAGTGGTCATGGTATATTATTTTACGTCCTATTTACGTACATGAAAGTAGATTTTATGTGGTGTCAAGAAAAGTATTTTCGCGGAGGGGCTGCGGGCCTCTCCGCTTGATGTGAAAATTCTGGATAAGCTGCTACTGGCAAATCATGAAGTCTAAACATCTTGCTTGCAACAGTTAGTAATGGAGCTTCGTTTCTGCGTAGTTAGAGTGTATGGTAACGCGTCACAATTTAATGTAGTCTTCATTAAAAGAACAGCCATTGAACTATTGATCACTTAGTAAAAAAAAATCACAGATGATAATGTTTCTTTAAAGTATGCCAAGGTAATAATTATGGATATCAAATGAATAAAACCCAGATCAGATATGTATAAAGATCTCCTGATTATTTATCTACATTATAGATCTCAAAAAACATGTTACTTCCTTTGTGCCTTTAGTCATACAAAATATTTTATATATATCATCATGTTGTCATAGCAAGTGATAAGACGAAGTGAACTAAATATTGACGAACTTAAATTAATTCAGGGCATCCTTGATGTGCAATCACAATCATTGAAAGCTAAAAAAGATAGAACGGAAACCCCTCTTTCAAGAAAAGTTTGATTTTCTTGTTGAACTTTAATCATTCTTAAGATATAAAATTTATCCTCTTGTACTCTGGCCACCACAGAATCTCAAAATGAATGAGTTTAACCATTTGTTTGTTAATTTATCTTTCTGTGTTTTGCTCGAGTCTTACGCTTCTTCAAGTAATCTATCATATGTAGAATGTTTACG
>JAGDQP010034818.1:7021-19900 GCA_022664845.1 Lepisma saccharinum | reverse complement strand
GCCATAAACTCTTGTTCCTGTATAACATGCTTCTGGCAGTGCTGACGTTTTCTTACGTGAAGAACTTGGCTCATGCACTGCCGTGCATGTTGATATATATTTAGGAAGTTATTGACAGAAACGCACTACTAATATGAAATTTTCTAGCTGACCTGGTTTCATAAGAATGAAGTTCAGAGTCTTTCGCAAAAGACATATTTTTATATTGACAAAAACGCCATTATGATCAGACAGAGTAGTGCAAAAATTATGTACTGAAATAATCGGCTGGTCTTTGGTTACTATTATTTGGTCAAGATATGATTCAGAATGACTAGTTATTCGATTGGGTGTATTAATTTTAGAAACCAGATTGAAAGAGTTTAGAAGATTGATAAGTTGAAACTTTTCATTATTATCTTTTAGAAATTCAACGTTCATGTCACCACAAATGATTAACGATTTGTTTTCTTTGTGCAAAATAGTTAGCAGCAGTGAGTTAAAGTTATCGAAGAAAGTTGTGAAGGATCTATCTGGAGTTCTGTATATGCATACTATTATAATTATTGAATTACCTTTTTTAATCATCGTATGTTCAAATGTTTTATCTATATGGAGGTGAGAGGTGTGTGTTATTGTCTTAAAGTTTAGCTCTTTATTTACGCATATGAAAGTTCCACCACACTTTCTACAGTAGCGGTCTTTGGCAATGTTGCCTCGCTGCACACCCACCATCTTCTTAAAACATTTAATTTTTATTTCAATCACTCTAAAATATAGAATATATAATAATACTCTATCACTCGGTGTTCAAAAAAGCCATAGTTTCCTTTTAAGAAAAGAAAAAGAAAATACTTCACAAGTTCAGTTTATTCTTGAGTGTGCATTTTTTAACCGCAAACCTTTCCCATTGACTCTCCCTTCGCCAGATGTTGGAATACCAACTCCTATGTTAACTACTATTGGCAGAAATCTGTTGCAATCCGAAAGTCACTACTTTTTTCCTCCCCTCCTTAACTTTCTATTCCATCCACTTGTGGCGCGCATCAGCGTCCAGGCTGAAGGCGTTTGCTACTGACCTTCATTTACTTGCATTTTTTTTCACTCTCTCTCTCTCTCTGTTTGTATGTCTGTCTCTCTCTGTGTCTGAGAGAGAGAGAGCGTGTATGTGTGTGTGTGTGTGAGAGCGTGTATGTGTTCCTGCCTTTGAATGTTACCACAGAATGCTAAATCTAACACGCGACACTCGTCCTCTACGTAGTGATACTGGAGTGACTGGTTAGTGTCGAAAAATAGACGCCAGAGCAAATATTTAAACTCGTATATCCACTTCCAGTCTAATCCAATATGGACCAAACTTTTAGTTCTAACTCAATTTTATACGCTTGTCATTGCTGTGTGACCCGTATTTTTTATTTAAGTTTTTATTCCTGAGTTATTCATATATACCGCACTCTGCATGTAATAGAAAATACTGCAAATAATATTTACGTTTGTCTGCTTGAGTTAAGACAACTAAAAAATGGGTCTCACAGCGATATCAAGCATAAACAAACTGAGTTAGAACTCAAAATTTGGTTTAGACTGGAAGTGGACAACAAACGAAATTGTCATCACCGTTTCCTGGCTTCATTTATGCATGATATTAGCAGCCATTTTAATTTCTGGCTTTTTTTAAAAGTAAAATAATGCTTCTTGTGGAAAGTTTGTTTAATCAGCTTCAAAATCGAGAAATTGAACCTTCCTTTGCTCAAATATTAGACCAGACAGACAGAGTTAAGTTAAATGCCTTTGCACAGGCCACATTGACGATTAGAGTGAAACAACAGGCAATGCAAACACGGTATCAAAAAGGTTAATGAGTGAAAAAGTGTAATGGGTAATGGAAGCAAAGGAAGTATGCGATATGATTACTTGCGACACAAAATCCCACTTTACATTCACATAGCAAGTTATGGCAGTCACCCTGTTTACTCCAGAGAAATTTTCGAGTTACTTTTGGAATTTTCCAAAACAAACTGTGAAACAATTATGTTCAATTTACACATTTCTTGACAAAGAGAAACTCTATCCACGTTTCTATACTGATTAGCTACCCAATCCTATTTCATATGAAAGTCCAGGCCCGCAGCCCCCGTAAATTTTCCTTGCCCCAATACAAAATATTTAATTTTATGTATATTTCGTCAGCCCAAGCCCTTACTTAATTTTTCGTGACCCCCTACTCTTTGCGGCTGGCGGCGGGCCTGAGTGCAATACCCAGTGGAGACAACAACCGGCCGACAATGATTTGCCATATGTTCTCGTAGACACATTAGCAATCACATAGCTTTACAATACAAAAGCATTAATCTCAGATTCTGAAAGCCAGTGTTCTGAACCGCATATTAAATCCACGTTTTTGTAGTTTTCATCATACTGAAGCAGTAACTCAAATTCATCGGCTTTATGCCTGACTGGTTGAAAGTTTTGATAAAGTATTTCTAACTCTAATTTCTTTTCAGTTTCATGCGGAACACTGAGTTTACAACGAAACTGAGAATTACCTATTTTATAAATGTGATTGTATTCGGCTGCGACTATAAAAATATGTCGCTATATTTATTATTTAAAGTACCTTCCGAATTAGTTTCACTTTCTTACAATGTGGTGTATTCCGAACAGGCTCTTTTCGGCGAAGTTCCTTGTGATTCCCAGCAAGCAAAATACCAACCCCGACGGCGGCCCGACCAACTAGTAGTCGAGGAATGGTCGGCGCAATCCATAAGTGGCGTTTGGTCGTCGGGCCATCTTCCGGGCCGCCGTCGGGGTCAGCAAAGCGTCGTGTAACACCGCCCAAAATCTGCTCGTCGACATCGGCCCTCCCGTCGGCTTCCTTGTCGGCCCGACCAAATGCCGACATCGGGCAGACGTCTCCTGCCTTTCTGGGTTGCTTGTCTTCTAATTCAGATTCAACACTCTCACTATGTACGTCTCTGCTAACTGGTTCAGTATTTTTAATGTCTCCTGTCTCAGTTTTCCTGTTTTCATCCTCGTAAATGATTCTGAACTACGTACAAAACGCTCTTTTGAATTAGTAACTTTTTTTTTCTACGTTTCTGTGCACCACTTGAATAAACGTGTTTTCTCTCCATGATAGTAATTAGTCAAATAACACAACAGCAACAATGATTTTACACTAGACCTTAGGAGACGTCGCGTTGCTTGTGTTTATAGATTTGTCGTTATAACTGAACTTTGAAAACAATGAAATATTAATAATTTGTTTATAGTTCTCTTTCGCCCAACCCCCGTACTAGTGACCGTCACGCTTTTGTTATAAGCTGTTTATTATAGCTTGGAAGAATGGTTTGATACAACCACAGACATTAATATAGAGTTAGAGAGTAGATCGCCAAATGGGGGTGAGATTTTGAAGCCGACACACAAACATATGAATCACAGAATATAAGTATTCATTACTGAGTATTCACACTGAATATCAGTATTCACACGGGTTCAGCGGGGCCCCATAGGTTTGGGAACCCCGGTGCGTTGCACCGCTTACACCGCCCATTGTTACGGCACTGCAGTTGCCGAGAGGTCAACACTTTCTCTTTCTGTGTGCGTGGTCACGGGTTCAATTCCTGCCGGGGCCCATTGAACAGGGTGATTCGGAGAACACTTTACAAAACAATCCGATATAACAGGTTTCACTAAATCATGGCATAAACACAAAATATTTTTTCCGAGCAAAGTAGATACGTAAGAATCTACAAGTAAAATTAATACAGAAATTATAGTGTTATATTTAAGTATCGAGTTTCCACTGAATGTGACTTTCGATATGTACTCATTTATCAGAAAGAAACCTGGATTATATTACCTTAATAATCCTTCTAATTTTAATATTTTATATTATTTGCCACATACTATATCATCTGCCATAATTTCGCGTACATGACTCTTAGAAACCATATTTTCTAACGTCATAAGGTCATTTGATGACGAGGCTTTTGGGGAATAAAAATGGCACAATATGTCCGAAAGAACAATGAGAGAAAATGAAGTAAGTAAGAGCTCTGTTGGAAGGGAGAATGGGTGAGCGACGGAGAAGAAAGTTTAGTGGAGAGAGAACGATGCGATCGTTTGATGGGGCAGTTTTCGGATGATGGACCGCGTTGGCACGCCGTGGTATGCGAAGCAGCCGCCTCTCTCGCGCGCTCAGACTTTCTGTCTCACCCTATCGCTCATCCTGGGGGTCTCCTCCACAGCATTCTACTGAACCATCCACACCAAAGCGTTTTTATCCGTCTGTCCTACCATCCTCCTCGCAAATGAAGCATTATCGTTAAGCCACGTTTCTGCAATAGCAACTACAACCAACTAGTGTCGGTGCTAGTATTATTTCTACTACTACTACTACAATACATACCTTTCCACTAGCACCATTACCAACACAACACTCCCTTCCTACTCTATTCTTCTCCCCACCAACCTATCTCAGCAGCCTTTTGCGTCTCTTTTTTTTTTCGTACACTCTCCCCCGGAAAAGGAAGCCATTATGCAGGAAATTGAATAATACTAATATGAGGAAGTGCATTTTGGGAAGTTGCGTGAAGTGGAATGGCGTGGAAGTAGTAGGCATGAGTAGCTGAAGGAACGCTGGAGCTCAGTTCACAGAGAGGTAGAGAGAGAGTGTGTGTGTGAGAGAAAATGGATCGCAGTAATTTCTCATGGACGTCGCCTAGTCTGCTACGAAAGGATTGAAGATGGGAAGTAAAAGAAGTTTCACTCACGCCCACTCACATAAATATTTCTTGTTTTTTTGCCCCTCCCCATCCCCTCTTGCTTCTTTCTCTTATTCTCTGTCTCTTTGTGTCTTTGTGTGTGTGTGTGTGTGCGTGAATATAAAAAAGTGTCCTCTTTATTTTTCTCTTTCTCCTTTCTGCTTCTCTCTTCTTTTACACACCTGATTAACAAAAAGAAAATGAAGAAAAGTGAACTGCAAAGAACTGTCTTTTGTATCAATTACTTTGCTGTCATTTCCTTACCTACCTACCTTCATCAGGTCGATGGTTATAGAGAACAATTCCAAAGGACCTATTACAATGGACCATATGCCAGATTGTTTGGCGATATCGTACCTCACTGTACAACTACTGAGTGTTTGGAATGGAGTAAACCCACCAGATTCATTATAACTAGTTTCGTCTGCAACGACGTTTATCAATCAACGGTTCACAACTCACAAGGTTCTCATTCCTGAAGAAACGTGGCTCTTATAGGGCACTTTGTGCACTATTTCTGTTTTTGAACATCCTCTCTCTCAGGAAGTTACTTACATAAATAGACTTATGGTGATCTGTTAGTACTAAGTCCAGGGAATATTAAGAGTGCTGAAGTACTTCATACCTCATGTCACTCAGCTTCTGTGTCGCAACTTTTCCACGTGGGGTGTAACGTTGTCTGTTAAAAACAGATCACTCTGGCTATTGACCAAACAACGACTGCTTTTTTAACACATTTACCAGTCCACTACACCAATTTCTGTACTGTACGTGATATTGATAATGGTTTCACTAGAAGGAAGGATCCTGTAATGGACAACACCCAAAGTTGTTCACTAACAACAAAACCATTTGGAGCGTCAACTTTCGATTTGGCAAGTGTTTGTTGGTTTCACCAACGTCTAACTATTGTCCATGTCCCTTGCGATTTTCGTACAGAAACCACTCCTCATCGCACCTTACAATACGATCGGAAAGGGGCTTATTATGGTGACAAACGAACAGGTTATTGCAAATCTCCACCCGTTGCTGTTCCTAATGCTCCATCAGTTTATGCGATAAGGTCTACCCATATCCAGTTTTCGACTTTTTCACTTTCGCTATTTCTAGTAGATGGTCAAAAATGGTTGAACTGTCGGACAATTTCACTGACGGTGGTGCGTCAATTTACCTCCATACACGTCGTTAAACCGCCTTGACCTGCGCTCTGTGCCCATCCTTATATTGGAGATTTTTGTCCCTAGTGCGAAACTTTCTCAAACGAGTGATGTACTGAAATTGCGTCCACATCCATATTGCGTCCACATACAGATACATTTTTGCCGCTGTATGTTTCACTTTTAACTCATACAACACAATTATCCTTAAACTACGCTGTACCAACATGTTGCACTGAACACTGTAACTTCACCCAGCAAGCCAGGCGATGTCGGCCCTACAGCGGCATTTGGTCGGCAAAAGTCGGGAAAGGTTATTTGACAGATATTGGTTGTGATGTCAGTCTAGGTACCTAGAAAAAAAATGAGAAATTGTTGTAAATTAGAGCCAAGGTCAGAAGAACTTGAATTCGCGTGCTAGTGACTTCTGATATCCACCATGTTGTTGGGATAAACTTCCCAAAAACGATATTTCCAATTGAAGTATTGTTTCTGCTTTATTGCGACATTCATTTTCATTCCATTGTCGGCGTCGACTTTTGGGCTCTCAGTTGGCAACACTGTATCTCCTAAATGAAGCAGAATTCGATCTATTTTTTATGGGAATTTCTTTCCATGTTTCCATGTCAACCATCACCCCTCGAAGTTTGTTAAGACCTTTTCTGAACACCTTGTATAGAAGATTGCCTGAAACTATTCTTTTTATTTCTTATATTCTATTCACATATATCCCTTAGTTATGGATTCAACATTGTAAATACGCTCTTCTAGCATTTTTTTCAAGCGTTAAACGAACGACACAAAAGTATTCCAATAGTGACTAGGAATGAAAAAATATACAGTATATGGTGACATGTTGAGTTATTTGCACACACAAAAAAGTGGGCTATATATTTTTTACAGTGTAGAACATCGATTATTATCAAACCTCAACTTAGGAAGAAGACTAAAAATAACAAGGAGGAAAAGTGTGTTACAACGATTAGAAATTATTGGTGGAAGTAGGTGGTTAACACTTTAGCTCTAAGGCAATCAACATCGCAAACACGCATGCGCGTGTAATTTAGTGTGGGTGTGTTCTTGCGAGATCGAAAGGTATATTTCTCTTTCGGTGTGTGAGTTCGGTCGGAAAAATATCCTGAACGGTCACTACTACTACTACTTTCGTTGATGGTGTACCACATGACATATTATTATTGAAACAAGGGAAGAAAATGAAGAAAAAAAGAACGGTGGTGTAAGGGCGTTAGGTTACAAAAGTGGACGAGAATTTATCTCCGTAATAAATTTTATGCTTGTGTAAATTGGCCACCAACAGCCAAGTTAAGTGAAATAGGAAACCTACGATACATGACTCTATGAAATCATTTTCCTCTCTCTCACTCTGCTCCCTGCGTTTCTCTCTCTGTCTTCCTTTTTCTTCTTTTCATCACTGTCGAGCATACAAAATTACTCGATAGCGGAATCATATGACACGCTTTCACATAGGCGAACTTTTAACATTAATATTAAAACTTTGCGCTTTCCCCTCGCTCCTTTAATAAAATAAAATTTTAATGAAATTATTCATAAAGCTAGTGTTATAAAAGTAGATATAGTATTCTTTTTATTAGATAAACGAAAAGGATCATAGAGGGCAGAGTAATTTAATTTTAATACTGAAAAAAAATGAAAGGAAGAGTACAATAAAGGTGATTGTTTGTAAACAACATGATTTGTAATGAAATAAAGACTCTCTAAATATCATTCTGGTTTGTAAAGCGTTGTGAACAGTATTGAATCAAATACAATTAACATAAATGTCTCCCCATCAGTTTGGAATAGCAAGATAGCATCCAGTCATATATCAAGAATTTTTACAATCTCAAGAAATTTAACCTACAATTTACAAAAACAGTGCAAAAAAAAATCCAACAATATGGAATGAAATGGACTTTGGTGCCTCTGTTGGTGCTGAACGGACAGTTGGAATACACAGCAATAAATTTCCCTGATCAACCTTCTCTCCAAACCCTACCTCCAATACTAAATTATTCTCTTAACTAACTTGACTATGTACGCCATTAACAAAACAGACAATTACCAACAATAATTAGATAGGATTAGCATAAAACTTTATCCCTAGCCGGTTCAAATTACAAACCATAGTTATTTCACAAATTATATTATTCTCAGGACGAGAGTGGCCTAAGCCGACCAGAAGTCCATCCCGGGGGCCCTGCGGGCCTTGGGTAAATTTATTTTATTTGTATTGTATTGTATTGTATGTTTGTGTCTCTTTATTACATAGGTTTATTATATTGCCTCTCATAGTCTTAACATATTGATTCCCATTGCTTTGATGAGTTTTGGATTTAGTACATTTGTTATAATAAATTTTATGCTTGATTTTGTGTTCTTTGTTCTGGTGTTTCTCATTAAGGGCAATACGATGCTCACACTTCAGTTCATTAAATACGTTTTTGTAATCCTAAAGCAAAGAAGTAAGTATTATTAATAACAATAATAATCAAAACACCCTAATTAATGGTTTTATTATAGACAAAATCAAAGCGCTCCCATATAAAGTCAAATGTTCTTTTAAGAATTATCCAAAATAAAGTAAAAGTTACAGTTTTTCCCACCCTTTTTGACCATAAGGAATGAAACAATGCATTTCGCTGTCTGAGTTGCAGCTGCTAAGATCTAGGGGGAGGACAGACATACAGATGGAGAATACTAAGTGATTGGAAAGGACCTGCCAGTTTTAGAGTCAAAGTCATAGTTTACCCTACCGTTTCAGACCATCAGGAACCTAACGGTGTTAGGTTTATCTCTGCCGGACTTGTAGTTGCTGAGATCTAAGGGAGGAATAGTAGACAGTCTGTGCAAACCGTATATCTTTCCCTCTTCACTAATATTCATACGGGTGCGCTAATAATATATTTTTAAATCGTAAAATAAAAGGAGTATGACAGTTCTGCAAGCAACATATGTCACAATCATTTGTTTCTGTCTAAATATGCATATTTCTTCAACTTTCTTGTAAAGTACAACTCAGTTTTTACTTATACTTTGTAAGAAAGTGAAAGAATATTTGAATGGGCTAAACATCAAATGTTCAAAATGAAAATTTTTGGAAGAAGATATCAGTTTTGACAAAATCCTTTCTTAATCCAAACAAGTCGTTTCATGGTTGATTCTCGTATCAACTATTTTTGGAAATTGTCCGTAGTCGTGGAAAATAGAGAGATGGTTGTAATTTGTTTTATCTATAATGAAAATGTGTTCGTCCTCTCCAGTAAATTTTTAATATTAAACTTTTATATAAAATCCCTGCAGTATTATTATTAATTTAACCAATCAGTTTTTATAAATCTGAAATTTACAGTATTAGAACGGTATACACATCTACATGGTTGCACATCTTTATTGTAAATTTAATGAAAACAAACTTTCATCTATGTATCTTTTAATCCACGAACGGTTTGGGAATTAAAGAAAATTAAACATTTTCCCACTTGGCCTTGAAAATACAGTAGCATGCAAAGGTTTACCAAAATGATACACCCCTCCTGAACTGAAAATTGATCAGTTTTCGAATTTTCCCCAAAACTCAATTGGTTGCAAAATAAACTGTATGCGAAATATTTGGACCACCCTGTATTTTTCCTGGTAACTTCATAAATAACATTAACATACAAATTATCTTCAGCGAAACGTTACATATAAAATTAAACGGAAATCACATCGGTTCTTTATATATAGATGAAATGTTATCTACGCCAGTTGTTTTCAACCGCCGGCGAGCGGAACGGCACCAGTCCCCGGAACTCTTATATCAGTCCTCGGCGAACTAATACATTTAGTTATTTAGCACTTATTTAGTAGATTTTGACAGTTCAAAAAGTGATATTAAATTTTTCATATAATTTTCAAAATAATTAGAATCTGAAGATATGTTGGCATCTTTCAAACGTAGATTAATCTTTAGCTTACTATCATCTTTGAAAGTGTTTACCGGTCGGCGAGTATCAAAAAGGTTGAAAAACACCGATCTACCGCACTGAGAGTTCAGACGAAAATTTGGCAAAGTTTGAAGTCCTGTAACTCTTATTGCGACAAATTTTCAAAGGTAGTAAGTAGTACAACAGGAGTACTGGTTTTCAACATATCGTCAATGCATTTGTTAATGTTCCATTTCGATTTGGGATTTCCATTTGAGACAGTTCCCTTGCGAGTTTTCTTACAATGTATTTCATCTAGAAATATATTTTAAGTATTCGGACTTCAAGTTATAATTAAACAGGAAGAAATTAAATTGTCAAGTATATTACTTGACATGGGAGAGATGTCAGTCGATACTTTAAAAATATATACGTCTAGAGAGAAATGGGAAAGCGTACTTGTATCATGATTGTAGTTCATTGAGTATTCACATAGGGAGTTTTCCGAGCAGGTAGAAGTGAAGGGAATTAGAGTAGCTGGGGTGTGGGGGTGTAGGAAGATGTGTAAAACATGTTAGTTGATTATTACAAGGTAATCAGAAACTAAATTCTCCGTTTCAGTAATTAGCTGGCTCATAACCAGAGGCAATAACCATTTCTATATCAATTATTGAAGGAGCCTTGGAGACTTGTATGTTGTAATTAAGGTGCAAAAGGGTTAGGGGAGAGGGAGAGAGGGAGGGTTAAAGTGACCGAGAAAGAAGAGAATGCAGTAAAAGGGGAGAAATGAAAGGGGGGGATTTCCCATATGGGCGTCGTCGCCGTCATCGTCATTTACGAGGAGTCGTTTATACCGACCTCAGGATACAAAACTGACGACGTTGGTCGTCTATGTTAAAAGCTCTCTCTCTCTCTCTCTATCAGTTTCTCCCTCTGTTCATATTCTATAACGTAGTCCTGCTCTCCCGTCATTCTTAGTCGTATTCCTACGTGCTCAGATGAAAACCACATGCTTTAGCGAGATTCCACATCGCAAAGAAAAAGTTATGAACAACATTTTTAGACAGACGAAAGCGCTAAAAAAAATGTGTGTGTGTGATATGAAACTTTTTAGATGCAGGAAAAAGCAGTCGTATTAAATTTCATTTAGACGATAAAGACAAAAGGAAACTTTTATTAGAAAACAACAAAATATTTATGTTAACAATATGGCTTTCTTATTGAGATGGAATTGGCTTCATTCCTTTCACAAACTGGGTACCGAATTGATAATAATTTTGTTTTGTAACAACAATATTTTGGGTGTTTAAATTTTATAAAATTTCGTATAACCCAAAATATTATTTAAACAAAATATTTTCTACCTAGATATTTCCTATTCATTAGATATTAGAAAAAGCTTTCCTCTGTGGTGATTTTGTTTTGTAGAAATGAGCAGAAAAGCAAGAACTAGTTTCTACTTAGAATAATATGATAGATTATAATAAAAGCAGTGTGTAAAACAAAAGAATAGCGAAAGGTCAGCAATGAAAGCAACGACAATTAATAATAAATTTAAAGAATAAAAATGAAACAATAACAAAATGAATAATAAGAATGTAACTTATAATAAAAATATTAACAAATTGTGAATTTTGAAGACGAGAGAAAACATATTCATTCTGGCTATGAGCTTAAAGCTGCCTACTCTTTAAAAACGTAAAATAAAAATATCTCCGTATCCACATAAATCAAACCGTACGATATAATCTAAGAATTTTTGCACAGCCCCCTTGCTTTACGTAATAATGTTGCTGACTTTGAATCGGCAATTGGAATCGCGGTTCAATCCCGCGGTAAACTGTCCTGATTTATATAGTGTTTTCCTCAGTTTCAATAGACGATTACGGGATGGAACCTTAAGTAATTCACCTTCCCATTCTGGCATAAGCCAGAGATACTAAATACTCTTTTTCAATGTTAAAGATTTTTTAGTTCGATGATAGAAGACTAGTTTGACCTCTACCACTACCAGCACCACCACTACTAATACTTGGAAAATGAAACTTTGGTATGCTACTTATTAGAAACACCATCACCTTTTACCGGGTGACCCCTCGTATACATAACTGACTTTAGGTAATTTAAAGTTACGTTAATTTATATTAGAAATAGTAAAAAAAAACATCAGTAGGCCTACTTATATTAGCAATATTATTTAATTATATTCCTTGCCTTTATACACACCAATATAATCATTTTAGTCAATGCTACATATAGGGTGTGACCGTAATATACTGTATATATGTTCGTGCCAATGGGCAACAAGTACTTTGTGTTGAAGTACTCTATATGCATGAAGGCCTAATTTACATTAGATTTTTGTATATGAGGAATACTAAAGGGTGTGTTGAAGTGCTTGGATGCAAGAACCAGACAGTTCCAGCTTTTTTTATGTCGATATTGGGGTTTTAATATGTAATGAAAGAAGAAGAAGAAACCCACAGTGAAGGATTACCTGGGACCAGGGATGTAATGGAGGATACCGGTATACGCGGATATACGGCGTAGACTCACCTCATTTTGTTAAGACTTTACCGTAAACCCACCTAAAATTTATGAAATACGCAGATATATAGGATAGTAAGCGAAATGTTTCGTTAGAATAAGCGAAGCGTACACCCATCTAAAAATTTAGCATTACATCCCTACCTGGGACTGTTGAATGTTCTATGACTGCAGGAGATCTTTTCTTAGAAAAGATTCCTCTTTTAAAAGCGAACAGTAAGCCAAGCTTTCCTAACTCCGATCAAAAACTGTATCCTAAAAAAAGTTTGTATCAAGGAAGCAAAAATGATGGATGTAATGGAACTATATATCTCCTGGTGAGACATGGTATTACCCGAATCATACCCGAACAATCGGGAGAAAATGGAGATATCTCATCTGTTAGTGAATAACAACTGGAGTGATCATACATTCATGACGTCTGAAGATTCTGTATCATGTGTAAGAACATTTTTTTATAATGTCAATATTAAAATGATTTTTCTGAACAACTTTTATTTT